>JAVTVY010030947.1:0-126827 GCA_036873755.1 Hanleya hanleyi | reverse complement strand
TCTTTTAGTTTATTGCAACACACATATAAATTACTTCATTGAAATTAAAGATACTCTCTAGAAAATGATCACATGGCAGAGCTATAGAATATTCATGTACTTGTGTACGCGTATTTTCTTTATTTTTTTTTGCACGAGGTCATGGTTTAATACAATTACCGGCTGCCATTAAGCCCAACTCACACTACGAACATTTTGTTGTATTAGAACAAAAACACTGTCCAGAACATGTTTTGTCTGCAGTGTGAGGTGCCCAGAAACACTAACATTCTGTTCGAGGGACAAGTTCGTGAAATCAAGCATGTTTGATTTTCGGAACATGTTTTCATCCTCAAAACAGTTTTTACCCCTCAGCCATTTTGGCCTCGGGGTATTGTCGTTGCCATGTACGTCCGTCCGTTACCGCATTTTAGGCAAAACCGCTTGAGATACAACCACCAAATTTTCTACACTTATTTATCTAGTGCTAAGTCAGACACCTATTGAAAGTGGCTTCCCTCGGCCCATATTTTACAGAGTTCTGCCCCTTTACAGATATATTAATTTCTATTTCTGTCCTATATGCCTGAATATAACCAACTATAGTTATCTGTAGTTGAATGTACAAGTTCCGTGTTCAGTACAGCTTATTCGTCTCGGTTCTTATTTTACAGTAGTGCTAAGTCCGACGCCTATCGAAAGTAGCCCATACTTTACAGAGTTCTGCCCCTTTACAGATATATTAATTTCTATTTCTGTCCTATATGCCTGAATATAACCAACTATATCTGCAGAACTGTGTTCGGTATAGCTACTATATTTTGGAAACTTATTTATATTGTTGTATTCTACAAGCCAACAAAGGATTACTCGCCTCGGCTTATGGAGTTATGCCCCTTTCGGATGTAATAATCTTTGATTTTGTTATCTGTAGTTGAATGTACAAGTTATATCTGCAGATCCGTGTTCAGTACAGCTTATTCGTCTCGGTTCTTATTTTACAGTAGTGCTAAGTCCGACGCCTATCGAAAGTAGCCTATACTTTACAGAGTTATGCCCCTTTACTGATATATTAATTTCTATTTCTGTCCTATATGCCTGAATGTAACCAACTATATCTGCAGAACTGTGTTTGGTATAGCTACTATATTTTGGAAACTTATTTATATTGTTGTATTCTACCAGCCAACAAAGGATTTCTCGGCTCAGCTTATGGGGTTATGCCCCTTTCAGATGTAATAATCTCCAATTTTGTTATCTGTAGCTGAATGTACAAGTTAAATCTGCAGATCCATGTTCGGTACAGCTTATTCGTCTCGGTTCTTATTTTACAGAGTGCTAAGTCAGACGCCTATCGAAAGTGGCTCCCCTCGACCCATATTTTACAGAGTTATGCCCCTTTACAGATATCTAATTTTTCTATTTCTGTCCTATATGCCTGAATATAACCAACTACCGGTATATCTTGATCATCCCACATAGAACTATCTCTTCCCCAATTCACACTACACATGGGTCACAATCACTTGGGGAAAGCCGAGGGGTTTTGATTAGATCAATCTCATGTTGTCTTCAGTGTGTGGTGATCGAGAACATGTTTCCGAACATTTACCAACAGTTATCCAATCAACTGGCAGCTGTCGGTCATGTGACGAAGCCGCTCTCACATCACACAACAAAATGGCCCCCATAACATGATTCTAGTTGCCCATCGGCAATTAAGGGCAACCAACACATCCAAATGCATTGCAATTTGGACAGAATTTGGTTGCCCAAAGGAGGGAGGGAGGGAGGGTATTTGGCTTAATGTCACACTCAAGTTTGTTTCACTCATATGGTGACAGTCAGTTTGGTTGGTGGAGGAAGCCAGAGTGCCCGGAGAGAACCACCGCCCTTCGGCAAGTAACTGACAAACTTTCACACATGGACCAGCTGGGCTCGAACCCGTGCCGTTGCCTAAAGGAAATTTAGGTTGCCCCGGGCAACCGGGCAAAGGGCTATTTCGCATCCTGAATTGTATCTGTCACCTCACTTCAGTGAAACTGAAACTTCAAAGGTTGGATTTGCAAGTTACAACACAGGTCATTTGTCTGCTGGATATATTACATGGAAATGATAGAAGGAAAATTGGTGATTCACTGGATAAAGACAATTGCACATGGCTCGTTGAATCACATTCATATCAGCTTAATCACCATAGTATCTGTATGTCCTCTCCAAGATCTCATTTGGAACTCGCATGCAATTCTTACGTGTGAATAATTTATTTCTGATTGCCAGAACAAGAATTTGTACTCGGGTAAATCTAAACTGGAAAGTCCCATATGTGGTCGAATTTAAAGTTAAATTGATGTACTTAAGTAAGCCATCATGATGATTGAAAATCCTTCTCTTGGGACTGCCCTGATTGGCCTGGCTGATTCTCCAGGAATTAACCATTCTACTTCATTACAACCTCGTACAGCGAGTACTTCAAATTGATCTTGATAACATCCAGGTCTAAGATTGCATTCTCAGCCTTGTTGAGGCCTGACATTTGTTCATGCATTTACTCTTATTATCAAGTGGTATAACCAAGGACTTTTTTCTCTATGTTGGAATTTTGATAATTCATGTAGGGGAGCATTCAAGTATTACATATGCAAAAATTCTGATCCCCCTTCCTGTACGCAAAATGGAAATATACCAACTTTTTGACCCTTCCCCTCAATGTGTCCATAATACTTGAATGCCCCCTAGTCTTGATAATAAAGATAGTTGTTTTGTCTTCTAATATGAATGCAGACTAAGAGGTATGGGTATTATTATATTGAATCTCTTCCACTATATAAAATAATTTGGTACTTTAAACAATACTCTACTTAAAGTGGGATAATTTTCTAGGCTTCAACATACACTTTTCATACTTTTTTGTATTCTTGATTGTTTTAAACAACTTTTATATTGATTCATCTTTGTCTGCTCAAGCTTGTTGTGATATCTTTGAAATATGTTAGAATCAGTATTTGATCCATATCCACAGAAATTATATACGTTCTTTCCAGCATTATAAATGTTGAAGATAATGATAAGAAAATCTCCTTTTTTTCTCTCTCCATTGCTGAAATTATATTGTACGTGCTGTGGAATGGGCCATTTGTTGATTCACAATTTGATTTTTACCCCTCAGCCCATAGGGCTGTGGGGTCTTGTCGTTGCCATGTACGTACGTCCGTCCGTCCTAGCGTCCGTCCGTCCGTCAACATTTTCTTGTCCGCTAAATATCTGCAGATCTATGAAGTCGGGCCTGACCAAACTTTGGTGAGAGCTTCCTGAATGTTGACAGATGAAATGATTAGATTTTCAGATGCCTATGATGATGTCATGATTTTTAATTATTTTTTTTATTATTTATTGATGGCGTAGCTTTTGCACTGCTATCTATGCCCATCAACATGTTCTTGTCCGCTGAATTTCTGCAGATCTATGAAGTCGGGCCTGACCAAACTTTGGTGAGAGCTTCCTGAATGTTGACAGATGAAATGATTAGATTTTCAGATGGCTATGATGATGTCATGATTTAAAAAAAAAAATTATTATTTATTGATGGCTTAGCTTCTGCACTGTTATCTATGCCCATCAACATGTTCTTGTCCGCTGAATATCTGCAGATCTATCAAGTCGGGCCTGACCAAACTTTGATGAGAGCTTCCTGAATGTTGACAGATGAAATGATTAGATTTTCAGATGGCTGTGATAATTTCATGATTTTTAATTTTTTTAAATTTTTTAATTTATTGATGGCTTAGCTTTTGCACTGTTATCTATGCCCATCGGGAACCCTTGGTTGCATGTTTCGTTGTGAATTTTGAAGGTTCCCTGATACAAGAAAGCCTGGTCCATTCATGATTCTCATTGAAGGACAACATTTTTCTTAAATTTTGCTATTAAATCATTCTATTCTACATGTACATCATATGATTTATTCTAAAACTTTTGCATGAACCATATTTGTGTCCACACTTAACTGGTACAACATAATGCTTCAATTTTTGTCACCAAACATGTTACTGTACCTTGGAAATTATGTAAAACGAGTGATTAGGAGAGCCCATTTTTAACCTGACTGTGTGCAATTTTGAATCAGTTTGCATACCTGGAGCTTATGCCCCCCCCCCCCAAAATAATGATAAGGGTGGGCCTGTGTCAATAAGTGTGTTTACTTGTTATCACACTTGTGCAATGCATAAATTGCCACTGATAAAGCTACACTTCCTTGCATGCTGTAATCCCAGCACATCACTCACGTGAAACCGAAGTCTGTTATATACGGTATCCAGGGATTTTTGCAGGTTCCGATCCCAAACTCCCAGTTCCTTTTCGTAATTCATTATTGAGGGTCCAATTTTTTTAAGTGAATTTCGGCGCAAAGAGCCTGTGATCAATCACAAAACAGAGGTTTATTAACATGAAATTCAATACCCAGCTATGCAATCGGATCGATATTGAGGCTTCCAGAAGCTTTTTCTAGGAGTATTTCCTTCAGAAATCCTTTCAAATTGAACAACAACAACACTTTCATTTTTTGTTTCATTTGAGTTTTGGGTGTCCATATGTTTTCCAAAACTAAACTGGCTCTAGATGCAGCCCCGATCCTACTTGACTAAAAAAAAACAGGCTGAGGGGTCCACGCACCTTTTAGGTGCTTGCCTGCAATTCATGTTATTGCTTTGTACGCTCAAACAACCATGTGGGAAAAAAACAGTGGATTATTTGGTTGGATGTCAACCATTATGTATAGATCCAAAGAACACTGTTAAGGCTTATTCTCCTGTGAAAAGAAATTCGCCTAAAAAAAGCTATTTGTACACGAAACTGACTTAACTTTGTCAGGAAACCCTGTAAGTAGTGCCTGGCTTATATGGACATGCATTTGAAGTTCTTATTCCATTTTTCTTCATAGAAGTTCTCAAATCTAATTCATATTAAATAATAATTTTCTGCATGAAAGTTCTCAAAAACTAATTCATATCGATCAATAGTTTTCTTCAAAGTTATCGTGATAAATTGCATAAATGGAAAAAAAAAATGGATATTGGCATGAAAAATTGGTCACTAAATGGTTTTGAGGGGAATGTCCGTGTCATCAGAGCACTCCTCTCCATTTGTACATATATCTGGTAGAGGTTGATTCAAAGATAGTGGAGGACACCCTTGAAATGGTTGTGACTTCCTGTAGGGTCGACCTGTGTAAGTTGTCAGTTAACTGACCTGGACCTTCCATTTAATTCTAACAAAAAACTATAAGATGTGTAAATTACAGCTCCCAAGATACACAGAATCTGCCTGCTCCTACTCTGCATAGTATACCATGTGCATATCCTGTATGCTTTTGCTGTACTGTACTAGCCAAGGCGTGAAGCTTTAATATTGTCTACTGGTATTGCATAATTCAAGTTTAGAGATGAATTTAGTAAGAATATAGTTTCACAAACTTTGGATGCATGTCATATTGATTTGTAATCATATACGAGTATAAGGTGCATCAAGGTGGCCAATCAGTTGCTATGCCCCTATGCAAATAAGTACACCGCCAAAAACACTGAATACCAAACCATGAAGTGACATACATGTATATTAATATTCTATCAACCCTGTGTACTCTGAAGTCGCTAATAGGATCTTACAGACTCCGGTTGGAGGTCAAATACTTGCAGGGACAGCAGCAACCCCATGTCGTGAATAGTTACTTGATATCTGTGACCAACAATTGCCCACATTTACATATGAACTTGTTGTAGATATCTTAAATGTTGGTTGAGGGTATATCTGAAAGAAAACAAAAAGAAGCTTTACAGGTTTCTTCAGTAGACCTATTAAAAAAAATAATAAACCTACCCGCAAAAGGGTTTGTTTTCAAGGCAGCTTGAGATCACTATGGATGGTGATCAAAAACAGTTGTACACATCCAGTTTTGCCAATGTTCAGCTGGTTTCTCCCAACGACATGTTATGGGAGAAAGTTGGGTGAAAGGTAAATGAGGGAGAATCTGGTGACAACTATGGGTCAATGAATTAAGAGGAAACTAGATTGATTATGATGCAACAGATTGGTGTCACTGGTTAAAAAGTTTTAATAACTTGAAAATAGCAAATCACAGCAAACTGTAACTTCACACAGATATGAATTCAGGCCGAGTGGATGCAATTGATACAAGCCTGGTGAATATTTGACCGAATAATGTGTTTAAAAACGTTTGTGAACTTTTATCAATTTTCGGTACTGGTACTCAAGATTTCACTTTTTACAAAAAATACCTCCAAATGTTTCACATTTTACAAAAAAAATACCTCCAAATGTGTTTTTAGCAAAGTCAAAATAAGATCAGCTGTTGTAGTCCTCTGTTTGAACTATTTTCCAAGATATATTTAGTTCAGTATAAGAAATATTGACCATACTGACTTGCTATGTTCAGTAAAGAAATATAGAAAGAAGGCATTATTGATAACAAATAAATGTTACCAAGATCTTGTGTATAAACAAACAATTCAAAAACATTTTTGAGCATCTGTTTCATTCAGAAATACACCCATTTAACATATTATTGCATCAGGGTAACTTGAACTATATGTGTAATATTTCAGCATGTTGTGATGTCATTTTCAAGTTATTTCAACTTTTGCTCAACAGTGACGGCAATTTGTTACTACATGTACAACAAAATACTGTAGCGGATGATTAATAGTGATGTCAGCATTAGTGTAATTGTTTAGATTGTGTGTTGTTTTTCACTGATAAGAACAATTATTCACAAATAACATATATTTATTGTTTTAACTGTGGTATGTGACTGCTGGTGTAAATGTTGTGAATAAAGACTGGTTGTTAAATAAATTTGGTGTTAATCTGTTATTTCACTTGACATTACTGAGATATCCTGACTGAATATACAAGTTAATTCATTTACTGCTCTCTACTTTAATGAAAGCTTATAAATAAACAAAACAAAAATGATCTTCGCTTGTGCCACAGGAAAATTGTATGACTGCAGTCTAGTTTTTATACGCCCGCCAAAAGGCGGACGTATTATGTGATGGCGGTTTCCGTCCGTGTGTCCGTCTGTCCGTCCGCCGTGTCCGGTCTATATCTGGGACAGTTTTCTGTCTACAGTTCTAATTTTTGGTGAGTGGATACCCTATGGGGAGACGATGTGTCGCGTACCAAAATGAAGGTCGAGGTCAGAGGTCAAAGGTCACTGGCCTAAAAAAACAGGAAATCACTGAAGTGTTCGTGTCCGGTCTACATCTGTGAACGTTTTCTATCCACAGTTGCAAATTTTTGTGAGTGGGTACGCTAGGTGAAGACGATGTGTCGCGTACCAAAATTAAGGTCGAGGTCAGAGGTCAAAGGTCACTGCTGCCTAAAATCAGGAAATCATTGATCGTTGACAGTTTTCTATCTACAGTTCTAATTTTTGGTGAGTGGATGCCCTAGGGGGGAACGATGTGTTGCATACCAAATGTAGGTCGAGGTCAGAGGTCAAAGGTCAGTGTGACTGAAAAATCAGGAAATCATTAAAAATTTCTAATTTTTTGTGAGTGGATTCAATAGGAGGAAATGAAGTGTCGCATACCAAAAAATAGGTCAAGGTCAAAGGTCAGTGTGACCCCAAAATCAGGAAATTATTAAAAATAACATTTTTTTTGCCAGTAGATACATTAGGGAGACACAATGTGTCACCTACCAAAATATAGGTCAAGGTCAAAGGTCAAGGTCACTGTGACACCAAAATCGTGGAATTGTTAAAAATCATGATTTTTTGAGTCCATTGAGAAATTACGGGGATTCGTTTCGTCATGTACCGAAATTTAGATCCAGGTCCATAGTCAAGGTCGCTGTGACCCCAGAATCAAGGTCAAAGGTCAGTGTGACCTAAAAATCAGGAAATCAATAAAAATTACTAATTTTTTATGAGTGGATTCAATAGGGGGAAATGAAGTGTCGCATACCAAAAAAAATAGGTCAAGGTCAAAGGTCACTGACCCCAAAATCAGGAAATTATTACAAATAACATTTGTTGTGTCAGTAGATACATTAGGGGGACACGATGTGTCACATACCAAAATGTGGGGTCAAAGGTCAAGGTCACTGTGACCCCAAAATTGTGAAATTGTTAAAAATCATGATTTTTGTGTCCATTGAGAAATTATGGGGAGATGGTTTATCATGTACCAAAATTTAGGTCAAGGTCAATAGTCAAGGTCACTGTGACTTCAGAATCAAGAAATCTTTAAAAAGTATTTTTTTTTTGTGTCAGTGGATACATTAGGGGGACATGTAGGTCAAGGCTGAACGTCAAGGTCACTGTGACCCCCAAAATCATGAGATTTATAAAAATCATGATTTTTTTGTGTCCATTATTGATACATTGAGAAAACGATGTGTCCTGTACCAAAATTTAGGTCAAAGTCATTGGTCAATGTCACTGTGACCCCAAAATCAGGAATTCATTCCAAGTCATATTTTAAAACCATGCCTGTCGAAGGCAGGTCATACAATGCGATGTTGCGTTCTATCCATTCATCCATTAACATTTGTTGTCATGCGATAACTCTAGTTTCAAGGTATGGATTGGTACCAAACTTTGAGTATACCTTACTCGCATGGCAAAGAGGAGCCATACATCAATCGATCAAGGTGTTCGAGGTCACAGTCACCCAAAACTGAATCAATATAAGATGTGATGTATGTTACATTCTCAGAAGCACAAAATTGTAGACCTTTCTCTGGTGTCCTAGCTACCAATTGGAATCAAGGCTATTAAACAAACTTGAAATTTGGACCAATATAATTCCAGATATACGGGCGTATATTGAAGCCCCTTGGGCTCTTGTTATTATATATTATGTGATGGCGGGTTTCCGTCGGTCTGTCTGGTTCTCGTGTCCGGTCTGTATCTGGGACAGTTTCCTATCTACAGTTCCAATTTTTGGTGAGTGGATACCCTACGGGGAGACGATGTGTCGCGTACCAAAATGAAGGTCGAGGTCAGTAGTCAAAGGTCACTGGCTTAAAAACAGGAAATCACTGAAGTGTTCGTGTCCGGTCTATATCTGTGAACGTTTTCTATTCACAGTTGCAATTTTTTGTGAGTGGATACACTAGGTGGAGACGATGTGTCGCGTACCAAAATTGAGGTCGAGGTCAAAGGTCACTGTTGCCTAAAATCAGGAAATCATTGATCGTTGACAGTTTTCTATCTACAGTTCTAATTTGTGGTGAGTGGATGCCCTAGAGGGGGGGACGATGTGTTGCATACTAAATGTAGGTCAGAGGTCAAAGGTCAGTTTGATTGAAAATTTCTGATTTTTTGTGAGTGGATTCAAATGGGGGAAATGAAGTGTCGCATATCAAAATGTGGGTCAAGGTCGAAGGTCAAAGGTCACTGTGACCCCAAAATCAGGAAATTATTAAAAATAACATTTCTTTGTGTAAGTAGATAAATTAGGGGGACATGATGTGTCACATATAAAAATGTAGGTCAAGGTCGACCCAAAATCGTGAAATTGTTAAAAATCATGATTTTTTTAGTCCATTGAGAATTACTGGTGACCGTTTTGTCATGTACCAAAATTT
The DNA here is from genome assembly GCA_036873755.1 of Hanleya hanleyi. NCBI lineage: Eukaryota > Metazoa > Mollusca > Polyplacophora > Lepidopleurida > Hanleyidae > Hanleya > Hanleya hanleyi. The sequence continues at coordinate 117,233 of JAVTVY010030947.1, read as the reverse complement.
AGATCCAGGTCAATAATCAAGATCACCGAGCCCAGAATCAAGGTCAAAGGACAGTGTGACCTAAAAATCAGGAAATCATTAAAAATTATTAATTTTTTGTGAGTGGATTCAATAGGGGGGAATGAAGTGTCGCATGCCAAAAATTAGGTCAAGGTCAAAGGTCACTGTGACCCCAAAATCAGGGAATTATTAAAAGTAACTTTTTTTTTGTGTCGGATACATTAGAAGGACACGATGTGTCACATACCAAAATGTAGGTCAAGGTCAAAGATCAAGGTCACTGTGACCCCGAAATTGTTAGAAATCATGATTTTTTGTGTCCATTGAGAAATTACGGGAAGACGGTTTGTCATGTACCAAAATGTAGGGCAAGGTCAATAGTCAAGGTCACTGTGACTCCAGAAGCAAGAAATATTTGAAAATTTTATGTGTCAGATACATTAGGGACACCTGATGTGTTACATACCAAAATGTAGGTCAAGGCCGAACGTCAAGGTCACTGTGACCCCCAAAATCATGAAATTCATAAAAAAAAATTGTGTCCAATTTGTCGTGTACCAAAATTTAGGTCAAGGTCAAAGGTCAAGGTCACTGTGACTCCAAAATCAGGAAATCATTAGAAGTCACATTTTCATATGCCTGTCGAAGACGAGGTCATGTAATGCGATGTCAGTTTTGTCCATTCATCTGTTAACATTTGTTGTGCTTGCGATATCTCTAGTTTCAAGGTATGGATTGGTACCAAACTTTGAGTATACCTTACTCGCATGGCAAAGAGGAGCCATACATCAATTTGTCAAAGGTCACGGTCACAGTCCCCAAAAACTGAATCAAGTTTAGCTGAATATATGTGTTAGGTTGGAATATTCAGAGTTCTCTCCCCTACATGTATATGGCATTTGTCCTGTGGAGTTGCCTGCCGTGTTTGAAACGGCTACATTTAGTTGAACTGTTGTGTAATAAAAACCACATATTTAACGGGGAGAGGGGTCCTTTATGACCTTCATACCTGTTTTAATATTAACTCAAAAACAAAGGTTTACTTCATCACTTTCTTCTTCCATGAAAATTTTTCTCGTCTGTGAGAAATCCATTTGCAGGAAAACTACTATTTTATTGTGTTTGACTATTGTCGATTTCAGTGTGGGATATGTGAGCTCTCGGCTCTTACTCCAAGGCCAACTAGTTACCAAGAGTTAAGCTCATTTTAGTTTATCATTCAATATAAGATGTGATATATGTTACATTCTCAGAAGCACAAAATTGTAGACCTTTCTCTGGATTGCCAGCTATCAATTGGAATCAAGGCTGTTAAACAACCTTGAAATTTGGACCATAATTCCAGATATACGGGCGTATATTGAAGCCCCTTGGGCTCTTGTTCTCAAATAAAGTCCATTTCACAGCAGGTAAGTGATTTTTCTTCAATTTACCACAAATGCCAACCCAATTGACAGATGGAAATGATTTTTAAGACATTTTGAACCAGTATTCGATCAACTGAAGACCAAATGGCAATTTAGCACAGAAAAAAAAATAAATTGTGCCAAAGGTCATGCAACCTGAAAATTGGACAATGAGTGAACTCATATCTGTAAGAGCCTTGAAGAAAAGAAGAATACTAGTATATCAGATTAAAGTTTAATTAGAGCATCATGTTATGTATTACAGAGAAACTACTCGGCTGCCACCATACACGCCACCGCTGCCTTCACATATCTCTGAAACTTTTGGAGATGTTTTATATGAATTTCTTGCTGTCGAGCTAGCTAGGTCTTGCAGGGGAATTGGCCTGGTTGTGTTTATATGTTTTCATATGATCATTAGATGGTGCAGTAGTCCTGAACATTATGACACAATTTTTTTTCCAATGGCATGTTCAATTTTCATGAAATTGATTATAGTGATATTGTAGGATAGACCCGGAGCTGAAAAGGTTTAGATTTTGTTAGTGTTGCCCTTTGGACATGATTATGGCGATTGGAAGGAGGTGCTTCTCATAAAAATGAAAAGTGACATTTTATATATTAATATAACCAGAAGTGGATCCACTTCTGATATAACTGATTATTGTTCGTCAATATCGGGGTCGTTCGTGAAAAAACTAATGGTAACTATGAGAATATGAACAAGAATTTTCCTTTAGACTGGCCTCACCAGGCTGACAAGGAGTTGGGGAATACCTGAGCATTACGAGTAGTATAGAGAAGACGGGAAGGACCCCCTTTTCCAGGGAGGTAACTCTTGGTTCCCCTTTTTCCAGCTTAAAGGTATAGGGAACTCCCCGTCATCGCTCCAAAGAGACCGAAAGCTACCTCCAACACAGGAGAGTTCCAATCTAGGGGGCGCCACCAGCTCAAGGTCACTATAGTTCCGGCAAAGGGCCCCTGGGCATGTATTCTTCCGCGGTGATGCGGTCCGGTGGTAATGCGGTCGCTGGAAAAAGCTTCCGCGGAGAAAAAGTAGTCCCCAGACTTCAAATACGCTGCATGGTCCGATTCGGTCGTATGAGGTATCAATGTGAAGCATTCGTGAAGGGGCATATGATGGGCTAGGTGTGGGGTTGAAATATCGTCATTCTGCACATGCGCGGTGGACAAAGGGTATGGAAATAGACGTTTTGGGGTCTAGGTGGGCCACTAGTGGGTCGATGGAGTCATATGAGGTATCAATGTGAAGCATTCGTGAAGGCGCATCTGATGGATTGCGTGTGGGGTTGAAATATCGTCATTCTGGGCATGCGCGGTAGACCAAGGGTATGGAAATAGCCGTGTTGGGGTTTAGGGCAGCCACTAATGGACCGATGGGGTCGAGTGAGGTATCAATGTGAAGCCTATGTGAGGGGGCATCCCACTGGGTGGATGTGGGGTCGGAATATCGTCATTCTGCGCATGCGCAATAGACAAAGGGTATGAAAATAGACGTTTTGGGATCTAGGTGAGCCAATAATGAGGCGATGGAGTTGAGTGAGGTATCAATGTGAAGCCTAGGAGAGGGGCATCCGATTGGACTAGTGTCTCGGCCGTTGTCCACATTTTGCACATGCGCAGACAGGGAATTCTGGGAAAAGGGTGTGGAAACAGACGTGTTAGGGTTTAGGCGAGCCCCTAATGATCCTATGGTATCGTATGAGGTCTTATTTTGAAGCTGTCGTGAGGGAGCATCCGCCTGGGCTAGTGTGTCGTTCGTTGTCAATAGTCTGCGCATGCGCAGTCTGGCCGTAGTATAGAAATAGACGTGTTGGGGTTTAGGTGGGCCACTAGTGGGCCGATTGGATCGAATGAGGTATCAATGTAAAGCATACGTGAGGGAGTCTCCAACGGGCTGGGTGTGACGTGGAACAGACGTCATTCTGCGCATGCGCAGTAGAGAAAGTGTATGGAAATAGACGTTGCGGTCTAGGCGAGCCACTAATGGGCCGATGGAGTCGAGTGAGTTATCCATGTGAAGCCTATGTGAGGGAGCAACCGCCTGGAGTAGTGTCTCGGCCGTTGTCCACATTCTGCGCATGCGCAGACAGGGAATTGTGGGAAACGGGTGTGGAAATAGACGTTTTTGCGGTCTAGGTGAATGGTCCGATGGAGTCGAGTGGGTATCAAAGTGAAGCATTCGTGAAGGGGCATCCAGTCATGGATGGGTGCATGTAAAATTAGGGGTATGACGTCACTTCCGGTTTCGGTGAATGGGGCGTGACCTTGGAACATGATAGGACGTGACCTTGGAACATGTACCGACCTGTCTGTGGGGGTTTTTCCCGCCAGAATTTCGCTCACGTCTGCGCCTGCATCCGGGTATGCATGAGGGTCTGTGTGAATGGGGTGTGACCTGGGAACATGATAGGAATGCATGTACTGACCTGTCTGGGGGGTTTTTCCCGGCCCCGGCCCCGGCCCAGCCCGGCCCGCCGCGGCCGCAGCGCGCACGCGCGGGTTACTCCGGCCGCAGCATGCGCGCAGGGGTGATCTAATGCCCCAGCGCGCGCGGGTTATCCGGAAGTGCGTGGGTGAATCCGCAGCGCGCGCGCGCATGAAGACCCTCATACATATCCCAATGCAGGCGCAGACGTGATGTGCCCGGATGATAGACACGCACGTCGCCGAGAAAAACACATACAACACGTCACATACAGTCGCCCCCCTCAAGACCCTCATATATACCCGGATGACACATGGATGACGGACGTTACCGAAAAGACAAGGACTTTACCGAAAAGACACAGACTTTACCGAAAAGACACGGACTTTACCGGAAAGACACGGACTTTACCGAAAAGACACGAACGTACCCGAAAAGACACGAAGGTGAACAACATTGTGGAAAAACCCCACAGACAGGTTAGTACATGATGTTCACAGGTTACGCCCGATTCACGCATAATAAAAGGATTGATCTGTAATCTGTGTTGTTGCTCTGCTTTTTGGACTAACCCATCAGAATAGTACGTATCACGGACTACACCCGACGTCTAGGCGCGCATGTGTGACATGGTCTATAAAACACGTCTCTCTGGATCCTACACCTCCATTTCTACGGTTGCAGAGCCACGACGGACACCCGTCCCTATGCGACTCGCATTTTACAGCATGCGACCGTGGTTAATTCACTCACGGGTTACCGAGCAGTGGTTCGGTCCATGTTTTCAGATGGCGACGACAACGAGGGGCGACGCCAGATCCTGAACGAGTTCACAGAAGCGGTCCTTGATAGAGTGCACTCGATGGAGAGGTGTGCCATCACTCACCACTACTGGACTATGACAGCCATCCTTGATGCTCGGGCTATGGACCACGAGCGCTCACGCCGGAATCAGCGACGGCTGGTTGGCCTAGTCATGGTCTGTGCCCTCTGGACCCTGGCGCTGTGGCATTGACAGTGGGACCTGACTATAAATACGAGGGTCAGACACAGTGTGCGTCATTCGCCGATCGTCATTGGGTCAACCATGTCACCAGTTCTACGAGCCATCCTTCCCCTTACACCCCGGGTGGGGTTACGCGTCTATGAAGATAAAGTCACCCTCGTGGAAGACCGTGGAGATGTTTGCTGGTCGCCCGCTGAGACGGTATCTAATACGGTTACACTACACCGTGACGGCTGGACCAAATTTTAACGGGTGTTGAGCGGCGAGCTCGACGGACACCTCATCCACATAGACAATGCCATCTACGTACACCGTGGACCCTTCTTCCCATGCCTGGGCCGCTACCAAGATCCTACGCGACCCTCACGGAAATAGGGCGCAATTAGGGCGCATTTGAGGCGCAAATGGGGCGCATGAATTGAGAGAGCTAGGGCGCAATTGGGGCGCGCGCCCTATCTGCGCCCCCAATTTTGCCATTAGACTCAATATGGCTAGGGCGCAAATTAGGGCGCGTTCCAAATATGTTAATTGCGCCTTATATGCGCCCTATTAGAGAATAGGGCGCAGTTGGGGCGCAGTCTTAGGGTGCAGATAAGGCGCAGTTTGGGCGCAGAAAAGGCGCAGTTGGGGCGCGATTAGGGCGCACTCTCAGAATAATGGCATGAATGTTGTACTGATAGGGCGCAGTTAGGGCGCATTTGGGGCGCAGTTAGGGCGCAATTAGAGCGCAGTTAGGGCGCAGTTGGGGAACAGAATAGTATACCGATTAGGGCGCACTCTCAGAATAATGGCATGAATGTTGTACTTATAGGGCTAACCATGTTCTAACCTCAGTAAATAAAGTTTATCTATCATGTACATAAACTGAAGATATAAGGTGAAAGATGATTATTGGCATCTAACTAGTCTAAATAAATCTAATTTTACTCTGCTCTGTACATATTATTTTCATCTACATGTACAATGTGCATTCATGGTTAGAATTACATTTATTAGAAAATATATGTGCATGGAATACATTGTACTACAGTCAGCTGTTGTGGAAGTACATTAGGTCATCTGACACTTTCGCGCACTTTTTCTTGAGTTTTTTTCTTCAAATTACTTCTACACACATCTGAAACCCTTTACATCATCCACTATCCACAAAACAGAGGTATAACACTCACCAAAATCTTATTAAATGGGCATGAAATCTTCAAATTCAAAATGGTTTTTTGAAAACCAATATGTCTGCCTTTCTTTTGTTAATATCAGCCAATAAGATAAAGGTCATGTGACAGTTTTGACTATTCAGATAACATGCTATTGTGCAGATAATAGGGCGCAGATGGAGCGCAATTAGGGCGCACTCTGAGAATAATAGCATGAATGATGTACATGTACTGGTAGGGTGCAGTCGGGGCGCAGATAAGGAGCAATAGCTTCTTCAAATAAAATTTTGATTTTTTTGTTGAAATAATGTTATTAAATTTAGTTTGAAAGTTCAAATTTTACATTAATGAATTCATAGCTCAGAATAGTGAAGAAAGCACACAGTCTGAATTTTTGGAAAAAACTTTTTTGACTAAGACATGCATGCACATGTCTTTAAAATGACGCACATGCATATGTGATTACTAGCTAAATGAATGTTGGTGAAGAAAAGTCCAGAAGGCACAAGTATACATGTAGGGTTCACTCTGAATTTTAGATAAAATGGTTATGTCCAGAGGGCGCATTTAGGGCGCAGTCTGAGTTCTCGAAAAAGTAGTTATGTCCGCAGGGCGCAGATAGGGCGCAGTCTGAAGTTTGGAGAAAACATCAATGTCCACAGGGCGCAAGTAGGGCGCAGTCCGGATATCAGAGAAAATTTCAAAGTAAATAAGGCGCAGTTAGGGCGCGCGCCCTATCTCTAGCTTCTAGGGCGCATTCCTGAAGGGCGCAATTAGGGCGCAGCAGGGTGGATGGGATGAAGAAATGGGGCGCAATTAGGGCGCAGTAGATAGACAAGGCGCAAGTAGGGCGCAATTGGGGCGCAGATGGGGCGCGCGCCCTAAATAGGGCGCGCGCCCTATTTCCGTGAGGGGAGGCTTCACCCTAGACCCCGATCTGTGGACAGCCTTTGAGAAAGTGGTGCCTATCGTGGACCAGCTGTTTACACCGGACGAGCGGTCATCAGACGAGTTGGAGTGGGCTCGTGCCCTGAGAGAAGCGGCGGCAGAACCCAATGAACAAATGTCTAGCAATGAACCAGACGACGATGCCATTGATTACCCGGCTAGACTTTGACCACCCGATCCTTTGATCTCGCGGGGTCCTCTCTATAAATACGAGAGACAGTCAAATCTGGTACCATTCACGTACTGACCATGACGGAACATATAATACTGGCGTATCTCAGCTTGACCCCCGAGGTTTTCCTGCACGTTTATGCGGATGCAGTCGATATCATGGAGGAGGTGGGAGACATCTGTGATGCGGACCCTACACAACCGTGCCCGGCCCACATTCGTCTGTCCCGGGAGGGTTGGACCAAATTCAAACGGGTGTTGTCTCGTGAACTGGACGGGGACCTCATCCACTTGTGTCACGATGTGTACATCCGACGGGGCCCTTTCTTTGCTCAATTGTCTCGGCTAGATGGGGGTACAGTGCGTTTTACCCTTCACCCTGATCTATGGTCTGCATTGGAAGATGCCGTGGTAGATGTGGATCAAGTGCTTATCAAGCGGTCATCAGACGATTTGGACTGGTCATTTTCCATGGACACTGTGGAAGCCAACGAAGAAAATCAGAAAGAAACTCCGGCCCAAGATATACCCGTTATAAATAAACGATAGAGCCAGGGTCCATCATCATTTGTCACCATGAAGCGCTCGGAGAAGGTGTTGGATAACTTATACTACAGTCCCGACAGTCCGGCGGCTTATAGTGCATTGTCGGCTCTCTATCGAGCGGCCAAACCCCAGGGGATACAACGTGCCCAAGTCCGAGATTGGTTAAGAAGACAAGACACCTATACCTTACATCGATCTGTCCGTCGCCATTTTCTACGGAACCGGGTCATCGTGGGAGGAATAGATGCCCAGTGGCAAGCGGATTTGGTCGATATGAGCGCCTTTGCCAAACACAACGATGGGAATCGGTATACCTTGACGTGCATCGATATCCTATCGAAGTATGCGTGGGTGGTACCCATCCGGACGAAAACGGGGGCGAATCTCATAGCGGCGTTCAAAGACATCTTCCAGACCGGGCGCAAACCTTTGTATTTGCAAACCGACGAAGGCACGGAATTCCTCAACAGACCGTTCCAACAGTTTCTGAAAGCCCAGAAGGTGTTTTTCTTCCACACGTACAACGAGACCAAGGCTTCCGTGGTGGAAAGGTTCAACAGGACATTCAAAGGCCGCATGTATAAATATTTCACCTATAAGAATACAAGGCGGTACATCGATGTTCTCCCGAAACTTGTGAGTGGTTACAATCGAGCCTATCACCGGAATATAGAGAGAGCCCCCATTACCGTGACCCAACACAATGAAGCCCAAGTGCGGCGTGTCTTGTACCCCAGGCCATGGCAGCGAACGACGGAGGCGATGTACAAGGTCGGGGACCCTGTACGGATCAGTAAAGTCAAAGGTCAATTTGAGAAATGTTACTTGCCCAACTGGAGCGATGAACACTTCCTGATTAAACGGCGCCTACCCCGACAGCAGCGAGTCTATGAACTGGAAAATCTTCAAGGGGAACCGTTGCTAGGGACGTTTTACGAGACGGAATTACAGCCTGTCGTAAAAACACAGCAAGACTACTACACGGTGGAGCAGATTTTGAAAACGGAACGTCGACGTAGCAAACTGTTTCATTTCGTCAAATGGCAAGGCTGGCCCAGTTCCTTCAATTCCTGGGTCGCTGCCAACCAGGTGAAACGACTATAAAGCCAGACACCACTGGCCATCATCCTTCATTCCACGTCCGACCACAGTGCTATGGACAAACAGCAGCTGCCTCTGAACACAGCGTCTCCCAAAACGCGTAAAGCGCAAGTGGGCTTTGTGGTGATAGTGCTAACCCTGCTGAGTGTGTTGTACGGAGGTGTGTTTTACGACGTAGCCTATGTCAGCACGTTACTTAACCAACTGAGAACACCAGCCATCAGTGAAACCGGTCTACAGATAGCACCAGTCAACCCCGTATCGAGCCCAGTCACCACCACACCCCGTGTACACACCTACACCAAGTACACCCACTACGTCTGAAAACCCACCGGATTTCATCCCTCACACTGAACAGACAACGACGACCGACGTTATACCCACCACCATCATCACTCACAGTGAACAGACAACGACGACCGACGTTGTACCCACCACCACCACTCCAGTTCACTCGTACGAAATTTACAAGAGCGGGTTACCACGACAGCGCATACAGCTCGAACCATGGACCCTCGGTGGCAGCATCCCTTCACTTGCGTCATCGCAGGACCGACGGGCTCCGGCAAAACGCACTTCGTCAGGAAGCTCCTTCAACACGCCGACAGCATGATCGATTGCCCGAGTCGTGTGGTGTTACGGAGAATGGCAGGCAGCCTATGCAGCAATGCCCCACATCACGTTCGTGGAAGGCCTACCCAACCTGGCCGATTTGGAACCCGACACCTTGGTGGTTCTGGATGATCTCATGGCGGAGACGGATGCGCGGGTCACCCAACTCTTTACCAAAGGCAGCCATCATCGACGGCTCAGCATCATCTACATTGTGCAGAATCTGTTCAGTAAAAACAAAGAACATCGGAACATCAGCTTAAATGCCCACTACCTGGTGGTCTTCAAAAACCCGAGATATACCACTCAACTGCTGCACCTGGCGAAACAGATGTATCCCGGCCGCACACCGTTTGCGTTGGAAGCCTTTAAAGATGCCACAACCCCTCAGCGCGGGTATATGCTCTGCGACCTCAAGCAAGCCACCCCCGACCATCTTCGACTACGGACCGGCATCTTTCCCGGAGAGACCCACCACGTGTACATGCAAAAATAATGTAAACACACCCACAAAGGCGCCCCCCAGCTGGGGTGTGTGTGTTTGATGATGGGGATAATAAAAAGAATTAATACCACAGCATGGTTGACTTTGTCTCTGTTCTCTGAAGTAGATAAAAAGAGCAGAGTTGTGGGTTCTAGCATTAGTTGTACATGATGTCTGCGCGAGTACGGAAGCACGCTCCGACGCTCCGTGTATTGAAGACGGCCCCACCCGAGTTGGTCCGAACCATTGTACGCGGTGCGGACCCTGACCTTGTACGCTGTCTGTGCGAGATCGGGTACAACCTGTTAAAAGGCAACGTACCACTGACTCCGGCTCAGAAGACCAAGTTGGCCAAGCATAAGACAGGTCTCCGAACCCTAGTCCACAAGCGGGTCCCTCAAACACAAAAGAAAAAGGTGTTACAGAAAGGCGGCTTTCTCGGGGCCATCTTAGCACCGTTGGCCGCTTCCGTGTTGGGTCCAGTATTGGGTGGACTCTTCGGCCGACAGTGAACCACACGAAAAAAATGGTCCTCGTCGAACCGCGGTTCCTTCAAAACCTCCAATCGCCCTACCCTGTTCCACCTACGGTGAAGACCATAAACACCCTCGATGAAGAGATGCAACAGATCTTACAGTTCATGGACCAATACAAAACCCTCTCTACCCCACCACCACCACGTGACACACCGCCGACCTCAGCACCGCTCCAACAGCCGCCATTACCAGGGGTACCACCCACAGCCCCACAGTGGGTGGAAGACGAAGTGCTGAAGAGTGTACTTGCATCGTTCAAGAAACAAGCTGGCCTGGTATTACAACGGATGAAACAGAATCCTAACATGACTTGGAATGATAAAGGCGAACTCCTGGTACAGAATCAGGTGGTCCCCGGGACCCACATGACGGATTTAGCGAATGACCTAATGCGCCAACGCAGGTCGCACACAGATCCTCGAGGATGGGAGGTCTTCGCTCAAGGCTTAAAAGACATGCATGTACCACAGGAATTGGTAGGGAATCCCCACCGCTGGGCCTTTATGCAGCGGACCCAGCAATCGCCGAGTGGCCCACTACCTTCTTGGGAAGCCGAATGGGAACCGGAGTCACCCCGCAAAACACCACCACCACAACGGGCACCTTCTTTTCAGACCTTTAAAAAACCACACTTCATCAGGACACCCCACATCTCCAGAGCCGTGACACGTAGCAAGTCACCGCGACGAACACGACACCGGACACAACCGCCCAAGGCCTGGATCACCTATTAAAACCAACAGCAGCAGCAGGACAGCTCAGTCGCCATGTTTTACCTCACCCTACCCAGTAACAGTTCGCTGGATGTGTTTCCTGACAACACCTTGGCCAAGTACGTCACCCAGTTACCGCAACCGTTGCATTTACCTGGACGATGGGAATGTGGCCTCGTGGGTATCCAATACCCTTACTCGTGGTACAACGTGCGAGCCAATGAAGTGTGGTACGAGGTGACCTACGAAGGAAAAGACACCCGACTCACCCTCCCCGAAGGCCAATACGATACTCCCAAGGAGTTCATGGGTGGGCTGACAAGACTGTTGCATTATAAGGCTCTACGGGAGGTCACGAATGTTTCAAAACCCATCAAATCCTTTCCCTTCAAGAATCACGTGGACTTCGATTACAACGCACACAACGGCAAGGCACAGATCCTCCTCACCGCTAACGTGAGTGTCGTACTGAGTCCTATCCTACAGCAAATGCTGGGTCTCGCTCACGCGACCTACACGGGTCCATCCGAGGACCATGGCCAGACCCCGATGGATATGAAGTCGGGTATGTACGGACTCTATGTCTACTCGGACGTGGTCGACAACCACATCGTGGGCGATATCAACACACCTCTGTTACGGGTGGTGCCCATTAAAAAGACGTATGGAGATCAAGTCACCCACAGTTTCACTCACATGCTCTACCTACCCGTACGACAAACCGACATCAACACTATCACGGTGGATATAAGAGATGACACGGGACGACCGGTGGCATTCGAACGAGAAAAAGTGGTGCTGAAACTTCATTTTCGACAAGCACGTGCTCCCCACTTTGTATAATGAAGGTCCCTTACGAGTGCGATGCACGCAGCTATATGGACTATTATGCCCAACAGGCCGGGGGTGGCTTTCCAGTGTTTAGCGGTGCACGCATGCAACGAGGTCACGGGTTGGGAAACATACTCGGGGGCATCGTCAAAACGTTCCTGCCCTTGGTGACGCGTGGAGTGAAAGCGATCGGCAAACAAGCGGTACGCAGTGGACTGCAAGTGGCCGGTGATGTCTTGGGGGTACGGCACCCAAAGAAGCACTGAAACGGCGGGCCAAAGAAGCGGGAGGCGTCTTGGTGGCCAAAGCACAACGCACCGTAGGGAATAAAAGACCTACACCACCGAGACCACGCACCAGTCGACGACCGACCCAGCGACGACGCACATCGAAGACCCAGGATATCTTTTCTTAACCATGTCCTTGATCCACGCAGAGACCTGTCCTCCACCAACAGTGAATTTGATTTGTGGACCGTGCCGCCCACACAGACCAGTGCCGAACAAGGATTATGGGTGGAGCATCTCCCGCTCTCCAGCATCAACGAAACAGGGCCCATCGAGTTCACCATCAGTAATGCGGATACGGCCTATGTGGATTTAGCCCATACGTACTTGTATGTGAAAGCCAAGGTTGTCAATAGGGATGGCTCCAGAATCATGCAAGCTGCAACGGTGGGCCCGACGAATCTCTGGCTGCACTCGATGTTTCAACAGGTGGATATTTTTCTCAGCGACAAACTCATCAGTGACTCGACCAACACGTACCCCTATCGAACCTACATCGAGACACTGTTGTCGTATGGACGAGAGGCTAAAAAATCTCAGCTGACAGCCGCTTTATTCTACCAGGACACAGCCGAGCACATGGATACGGTGGGCAATGAAGGATATAACAAACGGAAGGCTTTCACCACGAACGGCGCCTCGGTGGATCTCATGGGTCGACTGCACGCAGACATTTTCATGCAAGACCGGTACCTCTTGAACAAGATCTCCATCAAAATCCGACTGATACGGGCGCCTCCGACCTTCGCCTTGATGGCCACTAACGTAGACGGGCATGCAGCCGACTATAAGATTGTCATCCAAGACGTAGTCCTGTGTGTCCGATAAGTGAAATCGAATCCAGCCGTTCAATTGGGACACATGAAAGCCTTGGAAACAAAACCAGCCCAGTACCCTATCCGACGTGTACAAACCAAAGTGTTCTCTGTGCCTGCTGGAAATATGAGCGCCAACAAAGAAAACCTGGTCCTGGGGGAACTACCCAAGCGATTGATCCTGGCCTGGGTGGAAAATACCAGTTTCAGTGGAGCCTACCCAGAGAACCCGTTTGACTTTAAACATTTCGGCATCAATTTTGTGGCCCTGCATGTGGATGGACAACAGGTCCCAGCCACGGCCTTAACACCGAACTTTGGTTTCATTCGAGCCTATCAGAGCCTGTTTACAGCCACCGGTCAAATCGACCAGGACGAAGGGAATATGATCAGTCGGGAGAACTACGCGAACGGATACACGTTGTTCTGTTTCGATCTGACCCCCACCTTAGAGAACGACCATCAGCTGGCCCTCGCCAAGCAAGGCAATTTACGGTTGGAAATCCACTTTGCACGAGCCCTCGGGACGACCGTCAATGTGATCTGCTACGCCGAGTTTGACAGCATCATTCAAGTGGACAAGGCGCGCAACGTTCCTGTGTGACTTCTCCACCTAACATGGATACAGACCAGATAACCACCGTGCTGGAGAATGACCCAGGGACACGTATGGTCTTTCAAGGGGTGTTCGCCCGAGATGTGTTCCCATTAGACCGTATGTATCCTGCTTCTTACGTTCTCAACACGGACCCGATGGATCGGCCCGGTGTACATGTACTTGGGTGGCCGCGTACTTGACAGAAGCGCAGGGCGAATACTTTGACCCGTACGGCCTGCCACCCCTCCATCCCGATTTAACAGACTTCATGGATCAAGGCACAGAGACGTGGTGTTGGAACAGTGAAACGTTGCAAAGCGTGACCAGTAGCGTGTGCGGACAATATTGCTTGTTTTACCTGTACCATCGATGCCGGGGCAGAACCTTATCTACCATCGTACAGATGTTTGACGAGTACCCCAAGGCCGAGGACCGCAATGTACTCGTATATGACTGGGCCGTTCATCATTTCAATGTACAAGCCGCGTTCTGGGCTTAAGTTCTTTCAATGTACAAGCCCCCTGTTCTGGGCTTCAGTTCTTTCAATGTGCAAGCGCCCTGTTCTGGGCTTCAGTTTTCACGTGGTTGTTCTCACGTTGTTGTTGTTACTGAATAAAAAACAAAATGAGATTTCACCAAAAAAACCTGTCTTGTGTGTTTTCTATATGAGCATAATGCATGAAACTGGCTTTGAACACCGTATTAGCCAATCAGTGGCCTAGAATGGGGCCAAAGGTCACCCATCCTTGTCCGGAAAACATTACCCGGGTGTACAAGAACCCGGATGTAGGCGCGGACATAGGCGAAAGTATCCCAGTACCCGGATGTAGGCGCAGACGCGAGCGAAATTCTATTACCCGTCCATTGGTTCTTTTTATCGATCGCTCATTGGCTCTTTTTCTCGACCGCTGATTGGTCCAAATGGAACTGCCCATCCTTCCCAGGTTAATTTACAATCCCCTTTTTGGGTTCAAGCTCTGTATATCGATGCCGCAACATTATTGTCGAACCTTGCCGAAAGGGAGACCTTGGACCTTTGGATCCGACATTCACCCGCGCACTTCCGGTGATGCCGCGCACTTCCGGATAACTCGCGCGCGCGCGCTGCGGCCGGGTCGGGCCGAGCCGGGGCTGGCAAAAACCCCACAGACAGGTCAGTACATGCATTCCTATCATGTTCCCAGGTCACACCCCATTCACACAGACCCTCATGCATACCCGGATGCAGGCGCAGAGGTGAGCGAAATTCTGGCGGGGAAAACCCCCACAGACAGGTCGGTACATGTCCTATCTTGTTCCAAGGTCACGCCCCATTCACCGAAACCGGAAGTGACGTCATACCCCTAATTTTACATGCACCCATCCATGACTGGATGCCCCTTCACGAATGCTTCACTTTGATACCTCACTCGACTCCATCGGACCATTCACCTAGACCGCAAAAACGTCTATTTCCACACCCGTTTCCCACAATTCCCTGTCTGCGCATGCGCAGAATGTGGACAACGGCCGAGACACTACTCCAGGCGGTTGCTCCCTCACATAGGCTTCACATGGATAACTCACTCGACTCCATCGGCCCATTAGTGGCTCGCCTAGACCGCAACACGTCTATTTCCATACACTTTCTCTACTGCGCATGCGCAGAATGACGTTTGTTCCACGTCACACCCAGCCCGTTGGAGACTTCCTCACGTATGCTTTACATTGATATCTCACTCGATCCCATCGGCCCACTAATGGCCCACCGAAACCCCAACACGTCTATTTCTATACTACGGCCAGACTGCGCATGCGCAGACTATTGACAACGAACGACACACTAGCCCAGGCGGATGCTCCCTCACGACAGCTTCAAAATAAGACCACATACGACACCATAGGATCATTAGGGGCTCACCTAAACCCTAACACGTCTATTTCCACACCCTTTTCCCAGAATTCCCTGTCTGCGCATGCGCAAAATGTGGACAACGGCCAAGACACTAGTCCAATCGGATGCCCCCTCACCTAGGCTTCACATTGATACCTCACTCAACTCCATCGCCTCATTAGTGGCTCACCTAGATCCCAAAACGTCTATTTTCATACCCTTTGTCTATTGCGCATGCGCAGAATGACGATATTCCGACCCCACATCCACCCAGTCGGATGCCCCCTCACATAGGCTTCACATTGATACCTCACTCGACCCCATCGGTCCATTAATGGCTGCCCTAAACCCAGCACGGCTATTTCCATACTCTTGGTCTACCGCGAATGACGATATTTCAACCCCACACCCAATTGCGCCTTCACGAATGCTTCACATTGATACCTCATATGACTCCATCGACCCACTAGTGGCCCACCTAGACCCCAAAACGTCTATTTCCATATCCTTTGTCCACCGCGCATGCGCAGAATGACGATATTTCAACCCCACACCTAGCCCATCATATGCCCCCTCACGAATGCTTCACATTGATACCTCATACGACCCAATCGGACCATGCAGCGTATTTGAAGTCTGGGGACTACTTTTTCTCCGCGGAAGCTTTTTCCAGCGACCGCATTACCACCGGACCGCATCACCGCGGAGGAATACATGCCCAGGGGCCCTTTGCCGGAACTATAGTGACCTTGAGCTGGTGGCGCCCCCTAGATTGGAACTCTCCTGTGTTGGAGGTAGCTTTCGGTCTCTTTGGGGAGATGACGGGGAGTTCCCTATACCTTTAAGCTGGAAAAAGGGGAACCAAGAGTTACCTCCCTGGAAAAGGGGGTCTTTCCCGTCTTCTCTATACTACTATTAGGTCACAATTTACCGGCCGGCTCGGAGCGAGACAATAGAGCAGCAGAGCGAATCTGAAGAAAAAATATGCGTCTGAAGCGAACACTTTTACCTTTACTAAGAACCATGAACAATTTTAATGCTATTATAGAAGATGATTTGTCCGATATTTTTAGCAATGCAAGATCTTTAACCTTATATTTCGCAAAATTGTTTTGGCATGTAAATCTTAATTGGTGTAGCATCTTTCTGTTTCAGCCTGTTGTGAAAAGTTTTAATCTGGTTTAAAATTTGCACCATCTTAAAACTTTGGTTACGTTACAGTTTTAGAACGCGAGTGCTTAAAACTTGTATATATACGGGATACTATACCGTAATTAAATGTTTTTCATGAATTCCACGTAAAAGCATCCGTTTAAAAAAAACACGCCTTTTTCATAGGCTGTATTGTATGTTGTTTTCATATATCGATGTAGACCGGTTAGGGTCTGATGACCCTAGGGTCAACCAGATATAGGGGAGCTGTAACTCTTGTAACAGAAAGTGCCCGGTTTACTCTTGCACGAAACAAAGTTCTTGCACTGAAAGAAATAGTTCTGAAGCTTTTTCCTCTTGATAACCTTTTTTTTGTCTTTTGAATTATTTTTGTTGTTCTTTTATGTAAGCTGAATATAGTAGATGTGTTTTGATGTTTTTTCAAGTGCTCAGTTGTTGTTTTTGAGGGTTTGATGTTTCTAGGTAAAAGTATGTCGTCTGCTAGACCAGAGACTATCGTCTGTTAAACCAGGGACTATAAGGGGAAAATGCTGGTTGATTTTTGGTCTGTGTATGTCACAAGTTTTTTGACATGAAATGGCTTGTTTGGTCAGTATTAATGTATATTTGTTGTATACTGCATTTCCAATTTCATGTTCCTCTTCACTTTCCTCATTTCTTTGTTTTCACTGTGTTTGAAAGGAAATTTTGGCAAATGAATTTGAGAGTTCCCCCTCCTTGAGACCCTCTTCAGCAATGTAACATAGCCACTGAAGCCAGTGGTTTGCATGTACCTACAGCAAAGTGTGGGTAGCTTTCTAGGTCAGTTCTTCTGCTGACCCAGTTTTGTCAGCTTTAGCAACTAATATACATGTACAAGTAGCTTACTCAGAGTAATATTGGCCATAAATTCTTTTGTCATTAATCCATGATATGGTAAAGAGTTATAAGTACCAACAGCTTGATCAAATGTCATATCCAAATCCTCTAACTAGTCCTCTTCCATAAAGAATTATAGCATTTCCACAAAGTGGATGCTCTTATGTTTTCATGAGAAACGGCTCCGCCGGATTCGCCGCCGCCGCCGCGACTTTAAACGTGAATATCTCTGAACCCCTCTGAAACCGTTAAATATTTTCGGGTCAGACTTTGTGTGCTATCTCCTTAGGCCTGGGAAATTTGTCTGGTTGTGTTTCGATACCCGCTGCTCACCACTAGGTGGCGTTGTAGTCAGAGTATAGGTAAACCTGTCTCTGACGATTTCGTCTGAACGGCTTGTCTGATTTCTTTGAAATTTTATTACAATGGTCTTGAAGGATAGTCAATGTGCTGAAAAGATTTTGGTGTAGCTGGCATAACTATAAATACAAGTTTTTTGCGTCTCAAAAAAAAAGTTTTTCTTGAAATGAAAATTAACCAATTCGCTCGGAGAAATATTTAAAAACTGTTCTATTCTAGGTTGCCAAGCATAAATATAGGATTGCCGACATGATAATTCCCTTTCAGTGCGAACCAATTTGCCATTTAAATGAAAAATCTCATTTATCTGACTTAACATCAATTTTTTCTATTATACTCTTATGTGCCATCTCCCTAGAGCTTTAGATTTCACCTGCTTGTTTTTCGTGGCATTTGGTCGTCACTAGGTGGCGCTATAGACATGAATGCAGGTAAACATGTGTAACATCATATCTTCTGAACAACGTGTTTGATTTCCATGAAATTTGGGTATAATGATCTTGCAAGATAGTCAAAGGACTGACAAGATTTCGGCGGTGTTGGCGAATCATGGAGACACATTTTTGCATCTCAAAATAAGATTTTGTATTCACAAAAATGAAAATTTGCTTCTTAATCAGGGAAAAGTAATACTATTTTGCTGAACATCAATATAACATTCCCAGTGTTATAATTCACATCCCATGTAGGGCCAAATGGCCATTTTTTTAAACATATGAAATTCTTATGACTTGAGTCCAATATCTATACATTCCCCAGGCCACATCTGAAGATTTTGCGTCATCTTGTAGTTTCGTGATATTGTTCATTGAGTGGCACTATAGGCAGTAAACTTATATAGCGCAATTTATTGGCATTTCATCTGTTCATGAAGTTTATTATTGTCAGACAGACAAAGGATTTCAAAGGACTGAAAGTTTTTTTGTTTTTTTTATTGAAATTGAAGGGCCACCTCTCATACGGATTTTGCAGCCCATCAACATAATGCTTGATTTATATCTCATTATACATTCGTGTTTACAATTACTAATTTTATTAACATTATGGTTTAAAAATGGATTGAAAGGGCATTGGTGCTGTTAGCGCTGGCATGTACATGTGGCATAGGGTATAGTCAGCTAAATATATCTAAATCTAGGCTATATCACCCCCTGCTTACTAGACCCTTCCATGTAAGATCGTAGATGAAATGCAAGAGCACAATGTGGGGGATGAGAGAGAGAGAGAGAGACATTTATGGTTTTAACAATGATAATGGGTGTGATTAATTATGTATGTTTCATAGGATTAGTCCTCATCTCTGGCCATACCTTGGCAGAATATGGGTTTGTCATAGATATAAGATCGGTCATAATTTTTATGAGTGGCAAGTCACATTCATGACTTCTTATTTTCTCAGAATCGAGCAAAATAAAAGCCAGGTCAGCAGTCCTATATTTCATCCCCTTTGAACAAAGATGTAAGCAAAACTGGAGAGACGCCCATGTTTCATTCCCTCGAAGACAACCAAGAGAGCATTCTACAGCATATCTCCCTTATAAGCTTGAATTTTCTATGCACAAGACGAAGCATGCATCCGTCTGTTGCTGTTATTTTCAAGGAACCGTTTGAGAACTATTTGTTATGTACCAGTACGGCGTACACAGGATGGAGGATCAGAATTGCTATTCAAATTTCAGCACCAGCTCAATCTCCAATGATGCATCACTCGATTTTGAATCCTGCGAACATGAAACTTGCCAATCTTTTTGCGAACAATGTCAAATGTTATTAGAAGGGAGGCTGGGTAACCAATGCATTGCAGCGAGTCAAGCTGTAACGTGCAGAATTCTAGTTCATTTGCTTCTGGTATTATTTTGATAAAAATAAAATACTTGACTATTTAGGTTTTGCCCAAAAACCGTGGTGAAGTTCAGATGTATGCTGATGATCACAGGCATGACAAATACCAGTCGTTTCTATGATTCCCAGACATCGATATATAAAAAAGCCTATAGGCTCTAGTTTATATTCGCTTTATACCCGGGAGCACGACAATAACACGGAAGATTTTTTAAGCGCGAATTATTTCTCCAACAATTTCTAAACCGGATCAACTCGGGAAATTCGAAATTGTCAAGGAAGAAAAGTTGCATTTTACTAAAAGGCATATGTACCATTGAAAAAATCAATAGAAAAGATATACCTTTGACAGGAACTGTATGGACAAAATAACAGTTCAGAGTCTCAATTTATAATTAGGAGCGATAAATTCATCCTAGGATTTTTTTTTTTACAAAAAGTTATTTGTGAAGCTTTTTTACTAAGAATAGTTAAAATGCACACTCATGAATCCGTCACGATTTTTTTTGTTTGTGATTCACTCACGGACAAAGATTCAATCCCGTGATGACCCACTTAATCTTTTTTCTCACGAGGAAAAAATCCTTGGATACTGTATCTTCGCGAGAGATGGCATATAACAATAATCAGATCTAAAAAAATTGACAAGCAACTCTTGTCAAAATGGAGGAATTTCACTGTGATTCCGTCACGGACATTTTCGAAAGATTATAACGAAAAACCTGCGATATTCCGGAGGATATTATACTTTACTTGACGAAACGTAGATCTTCTTAAAAAGGAATACATTTTCGGTAAAGAGAGCTTCAAACTTTTAAAGTACCTTCCAAACCGTGATTCCGTCACGCTGGAATTCTTGTTTTCATACAGTCACTTTATTAAAACTTATAAGTGTATGTACGGGTACGTCGGCCTGTAAAATATAGAACTTGTTCCCGTAGGTTATCCTCGGGAAGAAATAAACAAGTACACAAGAATAATAACTTCTCGTTTGGTATTCTGTCAAGGGTATCAGTTTTTAAAATCAAACTTCATTGTCATCCTCCAGCTGGGCGCCATGATTGGCTTAATAAATATTCCTATTCTGATTCTATATTCTGGACACACGTATATGAAGCTGCCTTTATACAAGAACGACATCGATGAATCGAAACATGAACGCTCGACGGCTCTGGCTGTCACCGATTGAATATAATTTATTTGCTGATTATAAGGCATGAGAATCACCGATTAACAGTTAATGATTGCAAATGATTTGACGACTAATTAATCACACGTCACAGATTGACTCAGTTAATGATTGCATTTGATTTGACAATGAATGAATAAACGAATCCATTGGCCTATAAAAAAAAATAACAAAAAAAAACCGATAAGACACTGGGTGACACGTCCAATAGCGGTCTTAATGAGCATATGGAAGCATAATACTTCAGATACAGGTCAAATCTCGCTGCAGTTCTGATCTGAAATTTGATAAGTTTAGCAAAGCTAGCATAATGTTGCTGGTTGTTCGCTCCGACGTTTATTGTGCATTATCTCCCTTTAGCTGTGGAATTCTCCATGATTGTGCGTCAAATAGTTGTCTAGTTTGCAGAAGCGGGAAGTGCAAGACGCTCGATAAGCTGTCAATGAAAAGTAGATTTCAGTCTTTTGTCCTGCTAAATGCAGCTGGTTTTAGCCCAATTATTGGATAACATTTTGACACTACTGTAGGTATGTCCTGTATAGAAAAGAATTGCTGAATTTATTGGGGGTGGACCGTTGTTATTGTAGAATAACGACAAGCGTGGAGGAGAAGGAATTACGGTAGGTTCCAGAATTTTCTGGAAGCTAATTCCTTCTCCTCCACGCTTGTCGCACGAGCCGTTTTCACAGCGACTCCGACCTCCTCCATGTTACGGTAGACGCCATGTTGAATGTAGCTCAGAGTCTCTGTGAAAACGGCTCATGTAAAGGCTAAAGCTATTCACCAGCATTGCGAACTTTAATAAAAGCGACAAGCGTGGAGGAGAAGGAATTACCGTCCAGAAAATAACCGGTAAGGAGCATCAAAATGAACATTTATATGATACGGGTTATAACACACAGAGATCAATGAACGAAACGTGTGACTAGACAACCGAAGGCATTATTGATACATGTAGGAACAGTTGTGGCTTGTGGCATTCCCTACTCTGGGGATCTGGAACTGTGAAAGGTGTGGTGTTTTAGTCTAGACATCCATGCACACCTAGCCTCACACCAAATCTGATCAAATAAGCTTATAAACAACGCGAACTTGAAGCATTTTCGTTGGGAGACACAACTAGATATACAGGCTTGTCACTTTACCACGGATGTCACTCCTCTGATTTCTGTTCGCTTTGGAGGTCTGGATTGATTTAGCCCGAAGTGTCAGAGGCTAAAGATCTTCTGTCCCAGGATTCGATACTCGTTGGAATGGTAAAAAGTTGGTATTTTTCATCCACACCGTTGTTTATTAAAATACAGTTCAGGTAAAATAGGTCCAGGTTTTTTACAAAAATCAGACAATACCCGATGCCAGTCATTCCATATACACAACACATAAATCTAGCAAAGGAGCAGAAGTCAATATTTAGACTTTTGCCTAGGTACTACATGTATCTCACTGTAATCCGCATGAAGATATTTATTGTAAAAAGTGAGATTGTGTAATACCAAAACTTGAACACAATTTCAGAAATGTTGAATGTTCAAGTATTGATCAGTTTTGAATAAATGTTTCCATGACAACAGCTTGAATTCATAAACAGATGAATGATGTATGGCAAGCCAAAGTGCTTTTTATTCCGAATTTCCGATAGAAATTCTAATTTTCGATATCGGATATTGCAATTCCCCAATAGAATTCCGATATCGGGAATTAGAATTTCCCATATCGGGAATTCAATTTCCGATATCGGAAATAGAATTTCCAACATCGGAAATTGTCACTGAATTTCCGATATCAGAAATAATAGCTCTGGAAGCTTAACGAAAACTAAGGTTGCAATTTCCGATATCAGAAATTCAGTGACAATTTCCGATATCGGAATCGGAATCAGAAATTGCATGTCTGATATCAGAAATTAAATTTCCGATATCGGGAATTGTCTCCGAATTTCCGATATCGGAAATTGCAATTCTCGATATCGGAAATTCAATTTCTGATATCGAAAATTCTAATTTCCGATATCGGAAATTTCAATTCCGATATCGGGAATTCAATTTTCGATATTGGAAATTCTTGAATAAAAAGCACTTTGGCTTGCCATACTGATGCTCTGAGTGATGAGAGCAAAAATGTTGGAACAACAGATTATTGGTCCAGCCCCTAACATCAGTTGTGGAAGGCAGAAGGTCTTGTTCAATTGATCATTCCACTCCCAGTTATGTTTGGGAAACTTTATAGTTTCCACATGTCCCAATATATGTTTTATAATTGTTTATATGTGTATGAATTTGTACCTGTCTAGTACACTTCTAGTATTTAGTATATTAGTATATAATATGATCCTGCTATATTATTTGTTGAATTAACAGGATGATCATGAAGGGAGTGTTGAGGTCAGAGATGTATTATTGTCTGTAGCTGAATCTGGGTGATCGTGGTGATATTCCTCAGATGCCAACCTGATCATGGTTAATACCCCAAGATGTCTGATACAGAATTCACATTCCTGCCTTTGCTACTCAACAACAACGAGTTTGTTTGGTACTGTGTAGCAGGATATGTAGCCGTATTTGTCCCACTTCTTGTTCTTTCCCTCCTCTTCAAGTCTAAGAAGGTAGGTGTGATCTACATGGAGAAATCCATCAAAATTACTACATGTTATTTCTGACATTGCCTAGAGTTCCAACTGAACCTCATGTGGAACTACATAGAATGATTTCTCCTCAGAATCTGGAATCATATACTGCTGATCAGGTACTGGGTTGTACATTTTCACTTTCACCTATCTTTTAACCCAGGAGACCAGTTTGAACGGATGATAACAGACATAATGTACTATATTTTCTCAGTATTCAAGCTTTATGACTCAGACACTTTCTTTGAATACAAGGAACAAGTTTGTGAACAGTTGGAGGGCAAATCCGTCATGTAAGAGACATACAATAGGTGAATACATGTGGGGAACCATTCAACCAAGGAGTGAAAAGGGCCAATTATATTGCACTCAAAGTGTTGCCGATTGAAGTTGTCTAACCGGTCTGCCAGTTGGAGCACCTTGGCTATTGGGATATAGTCTTGAGACTACTGGGAGCCCTGATATTATTATTAGCATAAATGTATATGAATACAATGACCACCTTGGAAAAATTGTAGCACCTAAAGTCATCTATGCCTGTAATAATTTCAGTTGCTTTGGATATATGCATGGCATCTTCCTTCTTGCTAATTGCCTTGCAGTTATTTGGAACCCATATACATTCACAAACCTGTATCTACGTATGGGGAATAACTTCAAAAACCACTTGGAGCACCTGAGTCATCTGATTATTCAGTGGATAGTCTTGAATCTATAAAGACACTGATGTTCCTCGCATTGTCTGACACTGATGGATGGAACTAATGACGTCCTCTTGGGATAATTATATTTACAAAAACATGAAGTCACGACTCTGCTTGGTAGTCTCTAAAATAGCCAGTCGCTTATTCAGTTAGTCATTCGCGGATAGGAATTGATGATTTTGTCTTGTAGGTCTTGCCTTGATTATTTGATTTACCGATGATGGATGGTATAAACAACATCATGAATTTGTCATTCTTCAGAGTTACACTACTCATGTATTATGTAATCAGTCAACTTTTCATTTCTGGACAAAACATGTCAGTATCATTGATGCTTCTTCATTTAAATCGACAGTCCTAGCCCGTTTTGTCACAATTCTGTTTTTGACAAAACACGTTGACTCGATCTGCATGCAGTGTTAACGCATATTGTTGCAGAAATTGTGACAAGATGCATTGACTCTAAATACATTGTGACAAAATGTGAGATTTGTGACAAAAACGCATTAATTGCAACACATACAGTTTGAATCTTCTGTTTTTCCTTCTGGGGTATGTTGACAATCTGACTATCATCTTCCACATGCGGCATTATCATGTTCTCTTGAGTTATTTTTCATGCAGAGGGACCATGTACACTTGATCAAAAACCCGAATTTGGATGGTTTCACCACACAAAAGTACTTGCTGGCTTTCAAGACTTCTTCAATTCCAGGTTGGTAAAGCTTGAACAAATTGTTATTGTGATTCCAGCAGGAGAGTTTTAGAGGCAGTGCTGGTCATCATTCTATGAGCTACACCGGGCAGTCAAAACATGTCTCTAATGGAATGAAATGAGGAATAAAGTTAATTATTTGTGAATGGGAGAAAATTAAGAATTCAGTGCAGCTGTTGTGGTAAATTGCTGAAGCCTTTATCCATGCCTGAAGCCTCAAACCATGGAATATATCATAGAAAAAATACCATTAGAATTGTCATACACCAAACCTGGTATTAGTTCACATGTTTCAATACTTGATCTTAATTTCATTAAGACTATTTTGGACAGTTTATTCCATAAGAGTCAATAGTGTAGATGGTCCACTGATGCAGGTTACAGAATGCACAGATGTTGCATCTCTTGTGTGTACTAACCATGCTAACTTACGGCAGCATAACTGACTTTCTACCTAATTTACATCACCACATTGTCCTCTGTCACATGTAAGAATATCACCAGGTCTTGCTATTTGGCAGATTCAAGCAGAAAGTTCTGGTGATTCATCCACCCTACAGGGCCTATATTCACAAGATTTCTTCTCCAGTTTCTGTGATTCATTGTATGCGAGTGCTGACAGTATAATCATTTCCTGAATCTGGTCAGGTTACAGGCCCTGTTTTTTTTGGAGGGGTACATTGTGTGCTTGCAAAAACAGCTTGATACAGAGTCCAGTCAACATAATAATAATATTTCAGCCTTTTATTGCAGTCAAAATCTATTCTCACAATTGTTTCTGACAGTTATGCAAGCCAAATTTGACATTTTCTTATTTCATTGCTGTTGTGCAGGCCTGCAAGCATATGGCATTGCTTATGCAACACATACACTTATCACTCTGATTGGAGGATATCTTACACATCATGGCCTAATAACCTATGATATATGTGAAGAGTGGCTATCTCATTCTGATTTGCAGGTTCTTCCCAAGCCTCAGGAAACAGGTTTATCATGATTAGGAAATCAGTAACCAATGATAACCTGTTACCGGTGCTTCAGGGATAAATACATGGTAACACCACAAAGTATTATGGCAACCCAAAGCTGCTCTTCTAAAACTCAAATGGAGAAATTTCTAGGGGAACAAAGCACCTTCTATTAAGTGTGACTAAAATCCAAAACATTTTTCAAATTTCAGGTTATGGTTTACCAGAGTCGGTGAAGGTTGAGGCATGCCTTTGTGGGAGTGAAGGGACCTCTCCGTTTGTTCTACTGACCAGACCTCTGTATCCATATGTAACCTTCTACAGGGGTCAACAAGATGTCTTCTTGCTTCACTTTGACAGTAAGTACTTGCTGGGGCGAGTATAGAGGGATATGAAACGCGGCTCCTCTTTTTGAACTAGAGTTTGTCTCGCTAATTGATATGTTAATGAGTGATTACTGATTGGTTAATTAGTATGCCTCGTCACTGATTGGATTTTTGTGCGCAAAAGACCGTCACGTGTGCTTCGCTGCGAGTCCTGCCCTGTTTCGCTGGCCAATGCTGGGCGAATACACGTGCTTGTCAACTAGGCTCCATCAACGTGAACGCCAGTCAACTCAATTTAGGCCAAGATTGGTGACCAAAAAAAATTCCTTTCTGAGTGGCAAAAGGAATACATCATGCAAACGACAAGAAACAAAACTAGTGCACGGAGAAAAAAAATCTAAAAAAACGAATGACCCAAAAGAGTAGTTCAATCACAAAAACGTACAAGAATTGTGAGATTTGTTCAGAATTCTAGATATTTGGCATTTTTACGATTTTCACGAGCAATTGTTTACAAAAACGAAAATGGAAAATTAAAACATTTTGCGTACTGTCAATGACATGCTTGCATATTTTGTAAAAACTAGCACAGATATACTTCAAAGATTGAGATAAATGAGAAGTTTGATCACAAAGATGGAAAAATGAGCTTTTCCTTCCCGCTCCGTCAGCTCAGTTATCGGCAGCGCAGAGCGGTCGAAAGTTGTCATGAAAATATGCATCTTTTTGATGAAAATCCCTCAAAAGTTTCTTCTCTCAAAATAGTACCTGTCTCGATCAAATAATCTGATGCCAATTGCTGCAGAAGAACGTTTATAAATCTGGTAAAATCTGGAATGAATTCGTGACGAAAATTAGGCGATGCAAAGAAGTTCAAAACACTGGTGGTATATAATGTCTCGCAGAATCTCGCCAGGCTCACGCACGTAGGAGCGAGACATACATTCAGTGTGAGCTCGCGGCGGCGCCTTTGATGTCGGGGTGCCTTTGATGTCGGGGTATGATTCATATCCCTTTAATATTCGTCCCAGGGACTTGTAACTAGAATCCATTCTGGATTAACAATATACATTCTGGAGAATATGGAATACACATGGGATCGTCATGATACTCCGTTATCGGTGACAGCCATTCAACTGTCAGAAAGTAACAAAGCATTTGAAATTAATAAATGTTACCTAAACTAGTATATATTGGTCTCTTTAAATCTGGAGTGACTTTTGTGCATTTGTAATGATGACATATGAGGCCATTTCCATTGTGACAGATGGGACAAAAGATACCATCCACTGAGTAACCATATAAACCTTTATTATAAACTATTGGAAAATAAACTTGAAATAAAAGTTTCATTACTACATGTAAGTTTAAGTGGTTGTACTTCAAACCCAAACATTATTTTTTTCCTGTCTAAACAGTGTTTGGTATTTATTCAACAATTAAGACAACACAAGTTAACACTTGATCACAGGATGATTTATCAAGATATGACTGGCAGCTTACTTTGTGACAGACTTTCTTACAGCTAGCATTATTTACAACCTGAAATTCTTTATTCAAATCCACACATTTTCTCCAGTCAGTCTCCTGATATGTACATTTATCTATCGACTAAGTACAGACCAGAAAAAACAAAAATAAGTACCGGTACTTCAGGACATTGGCACTTCCACTTAACAATTTTTACTAAAAATATATATTTTATAATATATGTAAGGCCCATCCTCAGTAAGGACTTGAAATTTTTTCGAATACTTTCTCCTAATGTAACAAGAGAAGGTAATATTTAAGAGTACAGAGTACAAACAATTTCATGCAAGTTTTCCTGATCTAGAGAGGCATGTTTGCAGATTAGCAGTGGGTCACCATCCTATGTGGGTTGCATCAGAAATATTCTAAAAATCATTTTCACCTTTGAGAATGAATAAATATTATATTTTCCTGAATGAGGTATAATTCATTTTATAATATAATAAATGTTACTTAAACATCATCACCTGTTCTATTCATGTATTTTTCAGAAGCTGTTGGCAATGTTTCTGAAGTAGTGCTAAAGCTGATGAATTTAGAGCATGTCAATGTGAAATGGTGAGTACATGTGCTTCAGGACATCCACATACAGGAATGTAGATCCAGCCCTATGTGGAGGATTCTTGTTCACCCTTTGGATTTTAATCTCAGTCACTATCTTCAACATTAAACACCCCTTGCCCACATGACTATATATGTTTTTGCCAGGTTAAGGTCAATTTCTGCCCGCCAGCTTAGAGCAGCATGGTTTACCATACCATGTTTGTCTAGCACAGGAGGTAGATTAAAGTGCCAAACAAATTAGGCTCTCTGATGATCCATTGTGATCACCAGTGTCTGTAGAGCCTGATTTTCAAAATTCATTTTTTTTTGTAGTTTTGGTTAGGTTTTTACCCCTCGGCCAAAATTTGGTTGAAGGGTATTGTCGTCGTCATGTACGTCCGTCCGTCCGTCCGTCTGTCGTGCCGTCTGTCCGTCACACCTTTCTCGTTACCAAGATATCTTTAGAACGACTTGCCCTAGGCACACCAAACTTGCAGTGCACATCCGTATGCTCGTGGCCCAGAACCCTATTGAATCTGGACCTGATTGGTTAGAAACTTTGGCGGCCATCTTTAATTTATGCGAAACCATCACAGGTTTCTTGTTACCAAGATATCTTTAGAACGACTTACCCTAGGCACACCAAACTTGCACTGCACATCCATATGCTCATGACCCAGAACCCTATTGAATCTGGACCTGATTGGTTGGAATCTTTGGCGGCCATATTTAATTTATGCGAAATCATTAATCTTGTGTATTCTTACGTACCATTTCTCTGTTCAGTGTGAAACTTGGTATAGATCATCGATGCATCAAGAAACTTCAAAGGAATGACCAAACCAGTTTCCCTGATTTGGTGAAAACCTTGGCGCCATCTTTAATTTATGCAAAAATTTTAATGATATTATAACCTAGTTGGCTCACTGGTTATCACATTAATAAGTAAGTCGTAGTCCATGTTAAATATAACACAACCTAGCTTTATTTACCCTAATCCAATTATCTAACCTTGACGTAATATTAATTCTAATATACACAATTATACAGCACTTCCAGTTATTACAGAAACTATATGTTAGTACATATAGCAACCTACATTTACAAGTGTTACCTATATAACTTATATACACGAACTGCCTTGGCGCTGCAAAGTCGCATGCCAAGATGAATTCTAAAAGCGAACTGAATTGGTTTCCTACTGCATACATATTTATATACATTATAGTTTTAGTGAAATCCACAGGTAGACATTCTTAACAATCATAACACACTTTCAACAATTGTTCAAGTAATCCTAACGTCCTGTCATGTCTGCCAGCTATCCTGTTCATTCAGTATGACATCTCAATTAACAGTAGGGACTCTTACCTAATAACAACAAGGATTATCTGAGACTAAAATGACAGTCTGACTACAATTGACACCTGGCTCCTGTCTTTGCACCAGCTGGTCAGAAATGGTCTAACAACACTAATTAAATGTCAGCTTTCAAGAGCTATGAACTAATAGAACTGTTATCATAAAATCTTATTACAAAAGTAAACTCATAGCATTAAATCCTAGTTATAACATGTGTTACATAATATTGAGTGTATACATTTATCAGTAACTAATAACTCCATACTTATAATACAAATTCACAATAAACAAACATTAAATAATAATGGAATATAATTGAGGTACATGTTCATTTTACATGTACATGTCTTATGGCTCTATTATAGTTATTTTACATGTACATGTCTTATGGCTCTGTTATAGTTCCCTCCGTCCCCGAATAAGTTTCGTCCCGAAACTGTAATAAATTGTCTGTGGTAGTCATTTTAATCGATGTTTGGTGGAGTTTTTAGAAGTTCTTATGTGATGTTGATTGAAGTTGAAGGTTCCTGTGTAATGTTGAACTGTGGCTGAGGTCGCTGATACTTGTCTGGAATATGGGGAGCTTTTGTTCTTGGCTTTCTTGGGTCACTTCTGTCTGTGGACACCATACAGCTGAAACACTCAGATGTGAAATGCAGAGAGTTAGCAATGTTTAAGATATATTTGTATAGAAAGAGTTGGCACAAAGATATTCATTATTATTCAAGAGTGATTATTTAGTCAATCTTCATTTTTTTTTTCTTTTTTATAATTTTGTTACATGTATCATTACATCATTTACATACTTACATACATGGGTTATATTGAGGACTATGTACATATATATTCCTGTTTAGATACAACATTCCAAATGCACAATAAGGACACTGATCACCATGTAAAGAGAGATATAGGTTCTAGTCAAGTCAGTAATACTTATTCTGACAGTGATCTATTGTAAAGAACATAAATGAATGAAATTGAGAAAGAAATGATGTTGGATAATTAATTCCTGAAAATCAAAAATGAAAAATGTAATGTAGTGTTTCACTTGAAACCCAGGCTGAAAAAGTTTGATGGGAAGACTTGCTGCAGACAAGTCTGACCCTAGCACTTGATTTTCAACCGGTGCCTCAGTGAAAGAGCACAACAGAGAAACTATACTTTATTTTGTCAAGATGAATGACTCACATAATTTTTAAGTGTTATTAAACAATTATTTTCTAGGAAAGAATAAACATACATGTAGGTAGTATTCATGTATCCATATACATACATACATACAGGAGAGTATAAAGTGCAAACCCTGCATTCCCAAGATCCTTGGAGCTTTCACAACATAATATAAGTTAGTAATGTTAGTGTGAATTATAATAAACTACATCAATACATCAACATATAATGCAACAACTTCTAAGTAGTAACTAATTATTTACACATTCCTTTTGGTACTCGAATATGGTTTGTCAAGCCATATGTCGAAACCACCTTACAACTAATCAGGGATGACAAGTCCCAGGCTAGTCCCAAGGCTTTCATATCTTACATGATAATTAGGGGTATACAGATTTCTCCCATCGCAGAGTACTGTTATGATGGCTCAAATCTTGATCAAAGTTTGCTACACTATTAGAATTTACATTCTGTTCATTGTACCAGATGGCCTTCTTTGCAATCACATTTTTGAAAAACATTTTGTTTTTGGGAACTAGTTTTATATGAAATAGGTAAGGAAAATCCCATGAAGGGCCGTGACCTGTGATATGGTAACCTGTTTTATCCCAAATTTCCTTCATGAAGTGCTCTATTGCCAACCATGGGACTTGGTTTAGGGGAAACCAACCTGTTTCTCTGACCGTTTGAGATGATCGCCAGTATCGTGCTTTGACATAGTACTTGTCTATCCTGTACTCAATTTCTTCAATGAAGTGAATAATAACAACCCTGCCATCCG
This sequence comes from Hanleya hanleyi, assembly GCA_036873755.1. NCBI lineage: Eukaryota > Metazoa > Mollusca > Polyplacophora > Lepidopleurida > Hanleyidae > Hanleya > Hanleya hanleyi. The sequence goes on along the minus strand of JAVTVY010030947.1, from coordinate 85,556 downwards.
GCTGTTTGCTCTGCTTGTCATTATTTTTCATGTTAATAAAAGCTACATTTCCCTGAGATTGTTTTGTAAAGAATTTGTTCTGGGCTAAAGGTTTACGCCTCTTCTTACCAGACAATGTTTTGTCAGCATGATATTGTCGACGCAGCTCATCTGGGAGACTTGTATCATGCTCCCAGGTGGAGCCTCTATTCTTATCTACCCATTTAATCCTGTAGCACATTCGTCCATTGTAACGTTTTGATGCTAGTATTTTGTCAATTTCACTTGGTAGGAATTTGTTTGGTGTTGTTCCCGAGTTGGGATCTTGATTTGTACTTGAGCTTGGCATTGTACCGGTACCTTTAGGATGTTGAATGGTTTTGGGTGTTACTCTTGTTTTTGCCTGTTCATTGTTTTTAAGTGCTACTTTTGTTTTTGGGACATGATGGTCTTTTGTTTCTTTTGTTACATTGTTCCGTTTGTCATTGGTATTTGTCTCGTTTTCATCATTTTCTGACTCTATTTCTTCTGGATTGAGTTCATCATTTGTTTGTGGTAAATTTTCAGGCTCATAGTTTGGCCTGTCTGCTGGGTCATGAAACTTTTTGAGACGGTTTGCATGAATCATTGATTTCACTTCTTTATCGTCACTACATTTGCGTAATTTGTATGTGTAGTTTTGTCCAACCAATACGACATAATATGGTCCTTGCCACTTTTTTGTTAGTTTGGGAGATCGGCCCACAGTCTTTTTGGTACAATATAACCATACCTTTTGTGCTGGCTCGAATGTTGGTTCCTTTGTTCTTCTATCATAATAAGTTTTGTATTTTGTTTGGGCTTTTTTCAAATTTTCATCTGCAATTTTTCTATACTCAGCCAGATTGTCTAGAATTTTTGACAAGTATGTTCTATGATCCTTTGACAGTGTTTCTTTTGGAATTAGAGTGGTATCTATTGGTGTTCTCATCTGTCTACCAAACAGCATTTGATAAGGAGATAAGCCAGTTGATTGAGTGGCTGGGGTCATGCGGTATGCCATCATAATACCTGGTATATGATCTGGCCAATCAGTTTGATCTTCCTTGATGTAGGCTCTTAGACCCTGCTCAATGACGCGATTCATTCTTTCACATGTAGCATTTGTTGCAGGATGATATGAACTAGTTTTAGCATGTTTGATGTTGAATAATTCTGTCATGGCTGCTATGAGTTTGGACATGAATTGAGCACCGCGATCGCTGACTAATTTGTCTGGTGACCCATAACGTGTAAGAATCTCTCTGTATAAAATGGATGCAACTTCAGTGGCCTCCTGGGTTTTCATAGGAAAACATTCTGGCCATTTGCTGTAAGAATCCACTACGAGGAGCAGATATTTGGAACCATCCGGAGTTTTTGGAAGTGGGCCGAGTATGTCAATATGAAGCCGCGAGAAAGCACGTTCATATGGCAAGGGTTTAAGTGGTGCAGGCTTATCATGAACATTTGTTTTGATTTGTTGACATGTCGTGCATGTACGTACATAGGTACACACATCTGTGTACATTTTATCCCAATGATATTTGGATCTTATAGCAGCATACATTCTTTCTTGACCTTGGTGGCAACCTCCTAGCACTGAATCGTGATAGGCTTGGAGTATATCTTTGCGATTACCTCTAGGAACAGCTATCTGTTTTGTATAAGAATCGGCAGCCTTTTTATTTTTTGTATTAAAGAAATGATACAGAATTCCGTCCTCAATCACATAATGATATGCTTCAGCAACTAAGCGACGACTCTGTTTTGGATCATCCGGAAGATCACCATTTTCTTTGTAGGCAAAGATCGGGGCTAAGTCAGGACACTCACGTTGTATGCCCTCCAGAAATGGATTTGAAATTACAATTTCAGTATTGACTTGTGCCACAACAATTGTATCTTTTGGACATATAGTTGCTAAATGAGCATGTTTTGGTTCCCTGTATGTTAGAGTTGCCTCAATTGGCTCATTCTGATTCTCTGTATTGGATAAATATGTGGTTTCTATACTACTCACAATGGTTTCTTCTGTACTTTCAGTTGTGGTTGCTTCATATTCTCTTCTAGACAACCCATCAGCATTTCCATTTTTAGCTCCTGGCTTGTACTGAATTGTGAAATTGTACTCTTGAAGCTCGAGAGCCCACCTGCCTAGTCTACCTTTGTTAGCTTTTATGTTGTTTAACCAAGTGAGGGCAATGTGGTCAGTGAAAACACGAAAGTGAGCATTTGCTATGTATGGACGAAAGGCACGAACTGATTCGACTAATCCAAGACCTTCTTTCTCTGAGATATGCCATGTCTTTTCACTACCGCGCAGGGATCGTCCGCCAAAGGCTATAGCATGTTCATTGCCTTTTTCATCTTTTTGTCCTAAAACATATCCTATTGCACTATCAGACGCATCTGTTGAAATAATGAATTCTTTTTGGAAATCTGGATATGCTAATATGGGGGCTGTGACAAGTGCTTGTTTGAGTGCTTTGAATGAATTTTCAGTGTCATCGGTCCATTTGAATTTAATGTCTTTCTGAAGAAGTTGATTCATGGGGGATGCTATTGAAGCATAATTTTGTACAAATTTGCGATAGTAATTGCATAAACCTAGGAAACTTCGAGCCTCTTTCTGTGATTTTGGTCTGGGAAATGATTTAACAGCATGAACTTTGGCTTCATCCACATGAATACCTTGATCACTTAGCACGTGTCCTAGATATGGAACTTGCCGCTGTGCAAATGCGCATTTTGGCGGTTGTAATTTAAGATTTGCTTCCCGTAAGCGAGAGAAAATTTGTCCAAGATGGACCATATGTTCATCTAATGTGTTTGAATGGCAGAGTATGTCATCTATATAGCATAGGGTGTGAAGATAAGTAAGGCCGGCAAGGACCTGTGACATCATGAGACTAAAGCTCGCGGGCGAATTTCTCATTCCGAACGGAAGAACTCGGAATTGGAACCTTCCCTGATCCGTCGTAAACGCGGTCTTTGGTTTTGTGTCATCATGTAGTGGAATTTGCCAAAAACCACTTGCCAGGTCAAGAACAGAAAATATTTTAGACTTTGCTTGCGCTACAGAGTCGATAGCATCTGATAACAATGGGAGGGGAAAAGAAATTGGTTCTGTGATCGCATTCAGCTTGCGATAGTCTACCGCAAATCTATATTTTCCATTTTTCTTTTTCACAAGCACTACAGGGGATGACCATTCAGATAGTGATGGTTCAACTATGTTATTTTCTAACATTTCTTTCACTAATTCATCACATCGCTGTTTTGTCTGGGGGCTTTGTCGATAAGGTCGCGAGTAAATTGGTTTCTCTGTTTTAGTGAAAATTCTGTGATAATGAGCACTAGCTTTGCCTAATTCACTCATATCTTTGGCAAAAACATCACGGTTACGACCAAGAAATGCTAAAAATGACTCCTTTTGCTTGGGTGTAAGTATGGAATCGTCTAGTGTTATTCCTAGGTCTCGTGCTAGGTTGGCATAGTAAGCATCACTTTTCGTGTCTCCTTCCATGAAATTTACATCAGCGGAGTTGTTTGACGTATTCTCTTGTTTCATTGCTGTAATAGAGTCTGGTGTAACTACGTGAAATGTGGCAATTGTTGCATGCTTCTCGATATAGACAGGAAGGTTGGATGGGTTCATTACTTTGTAAATAGCCATTTTGTTTTTAACTTTTGCGACAGTGCGCGCACCTGCAATGCTATATTTTGCTGAAAGTGACTCTATTGGCTCCAATAAGATCAAATTTCCATCACCTGCTTCAGGTACATATACAGGAAAATTTATTTCACGTTTTGGTTTAACCAGAATAATGTCTGTTGTTTTGGCACTCCCAGATTCTTTATGTCCGTATGTTTTGTTGTTTGTTTCAGTCGCCATGGAAATGTTAAACTGACCATTGCAAAGCAATAGTCTGTTCCTTTTAAAATCAATGTTTGCATCATATTTCCTTAGGAAATCCTCTCCTAAAATTACATCTTTGTGTAATGTTTTAAATACATAAAATTCTCCATTGAGCTCTTCAAGATCTTCAAATTGAATTGGTAGATTCACTACGCCTAACACAGAATGAACTTCACCACAAACACCTGTAATGGCTCGTAAATTACATGTATTAGCGACTGCATTTGGGTAGGCTTTCTGCAAACACCGTTGTGAAATGCAAGAGATGCTTGCCCCTGTGTCGACTAAAGCATGTGTTTTTAACTTGCCAACCTTGATATGCACTGAGCTTTTCTCAAGGGGTGTTGTGAGAGAAATGTTAGGTCTCACTTGACAATGTATGCTATTGTAAGCTCTACCTACTTTTTGACAGTTGTGTCTGTTGCACTTCCAGCTGGCCATTTTACTGTTTTACGGTCAAATCAGTTTTGAATTTCCAAGACAAGATAGATAAAACAAGCTAGTTAGTAAATCATATGGCGATTATACTTACTCTTGGTGTTTGTCACTCTTTCTTGGTACTCAGGCTCCTTAGCTGGTTCTGTCAGTCATCAAAGGCGGCTTGAATTATTTCATCATCTTCGTCTAATCATTCTTCTGTTGTTTTTCCTTTGGGTGTTCACCGTTCGTTGAATATTCCAATGTCATCATATATATTCCGATATGAAATCTCTTAGTTTGGGGAGCTAAGAGCAGTTTGTACTGAGAAAGTCTGTCAATCTTAGAAGATTACAGGCCGGGTATCTCCACCATCTATAACCTAGTTGGCTCACTGGTTATCACATTAATAAGTAAGTCGTAGTCCATGTTAAATATAACACAACCTAGCTTTATTTACCCTAATCCAATTATCTAACCTTGACGTAATATTAATTCTAATATACACAATTATACAGCACTTCCAGTTATTACAGAAACTATATGTTAGTACATATAGCAACCTACATTTACAAGTGTTACCTATATAACTTATATACACGAACTGCCTTGGCGCTGCAAAGTCGCATGCCAAGATGAATTCTAAAAGCGAACTGACTTGGTTTCCTACTGCATACATATTTATATACATTATAGTTTTAGTGAAATCCACAGGTAGACATTCTTAACAATCATAACACACTTTCAACAATTGTTCAAGTAATCCTAACGTCCTGTCATGTCTGCCAGCTATCCTGTTCATTCAGTATGACATCTCAATTAACAGTAGGGACTCTTACCTAATAACAACAAGGATTATCTGAGACTAAAATGACAGTCTGACTACAATTGACACCTGGCTCCTGTCTTTGCACCAGCTGGTCAGAAATGGTCTAACAACACTAATTAAATGTCAACTTTCAAGAGCTATGAACTAATAGAACTGTTATCATAAAATCTTATTACAAAAGTAAACTCATAGCATTAAATCCTAGTTATAACATGTGTTACATAATATTGAGTGTATACATTTATCAGTAACTAATAACTCCATACTTATAATACAAATTCACAATAAACAAACATTAAATAATAATGGAATATAATTGAGGTACATGTTCATTTTACATGTACATGTCTTATGGCTCTATTATAGTTATTTTACATGTACATGTCTTATGGCTCTGTTATAATATATATCTCTGATACCGTTCAAGTGTTTTATACGAAACTTGGTATACAGCATCGATGTATCAAGAGACCTGCAATGTATAACCACATCAGTTCCTCTGAGTGGCGGGTAGGATGGGCAGCCATCTTTAATTTATGCGAAATCATTAATGATCTCTATCTCTGATACCGTTCTAGTGCTCGATGTAAAATTTGGTATATATCATCGATGCATCAATAGACTTACGATAAATGACAGTTCTGGCGTTTCTGATTGGGTGGAAACCTTGGTGGCCATCTTTAATTTATGCAAAATCTTTAATGATGTATATCTTTGATACCATTTCAGTGTTCTATATGAAACTTGGTATACAGCACCGATGTATCAAGCGACTTGCAATGAATAACCACATCAGTTCCTCTGAGTTGCGGGAAGGATGGGCGGCCATCTTTAATTTATGCGAAATCATTAATGATCTATATCTCTGATACCGTTCAAGTGCTCAATGTAAAATTTGGTATACATCATCGATGTATCAATAGACAGTTCTGGTTTTCCTGATTTGGCGGAAACCTTGGTGGCCATCTTTAATTTATGCAAAATCTTTAATGATGTATATCTTTGATACCATTTCAGTGTTCTATATGAAACTTATGCGAAATCATTACTGATCTCTATCTCTGATAATCTTCAAATGCTCGATGTAAAATTTGGTATACATCATCGATGCATCAACAGACTTACGTAATGAATACCGGTTTCTCTGATTGGACGGAAACGTTCGAGGCCATTTCTAATGGCAAAATTTTTCATAATCTGTATGTTTGTTACTTGACTGCTTGGTGTTCCTGAAGTCTTGCTTCAAATTGAATACATTATGAATGGCTGGCGCCCAGAGCCGAGGGGTTTTCAGATGCGCAGCTTCGTATTGGTTTTGCTAGGATATGTTTGTTTGGGTCATCGTCGCCATGTGATCAATAAGGTTAGGTGCGACGTTAAACTTCTATTAACCAACCAACCTGTAACATTTTATCATTAAGTGTAAGTCAAACTTTGTTCCCATTGTGGTGGCTTGTTGTTAATATGGTTTATCTGGGACAGCAGTAAATTAAGAAACATTCCATTAACACATTAATGCAAGTATTCTCGTGGCATCTCTACCACTTCCATTTGCCAAGCCTGCTACGAGTTTCCACTTTCCATTGGTCAATACAATTTTCCCATCATGCTTTTGGGGAAAACCCATGCTACGAGATAACCCATAGCATTAAAAGAAATTGTCAGCGCTGTCTTTGTCACATTTATTGGCCACGCCTGCACATCCAGTTCCAGTGTACATTACAGTAGAAAATGACTTACTATGAGAATACCTGTAGTGACAGATTCTGGTACACAGCCTGCTATGAATCTCCTCAAACGTGTCAATTTTGCCTAATAGATCTGCATAATTTTTTGGCAGATTTTCAACCACAACAGCCTTTTGTAAATAGAAGTTGTATACACTCTACAGGTATTTGAAAGAAGTGTCTGTCTATGAGTATCCATACTCCCAGAATAGATGGACATTCCCTGTACAGACTAGGATTGTGTTTGATGACCATATGACAGAGTTTGTGGTGAACTCTTCACTTCCAAGGTATGCCTTATGAAAATTTTAACCCAAAATTTCATGTATTTGATAAATCTCAAGATCGTCATTTGTATTGCAAGCCATTTTCAGGAATTTTTTTATATATTTGCAACATGTTGGTATTTGAGCTCCTAGTTGTTAATATCAGAAATTCTTTTTTCTTTACATCAAAAATAAAGAATTAAAATTGATATGCGAAATATATATATATATATTTATTAAAAACTAAGACTATTGTTGGAGTAGAATTTAAAAACAATCCAGAATAAATATAAACTTGGTTGCCATACATTTGAATGTTGTTTCTTGGACATGCTCGTGAATGTTTGTGCATCAATGTAACCATCCAAATAAATACATGCATACATTTACTTCCATGCCTTGGGGGGGGGGGGGGAAATGACCTATAAAAAGTTCCGAAAATCTTACAAAACAAAAAAAAATGCGATGTAACTGTGACATCATCCAAGTGGGATTTTTTTACATTTACTTGTAGATCTTTTCCCCAAGATGTAGGCCCTATTGTGGGAAGTTTTAGCCCCCTAGCCCAATGAGTAAGAACAATATTTAGGGGGTAGCCTAGTAGGGTGAACTGCATTCACAATAGAAATCACCAAGTTTGATAAAACTGCATGTAGTTGTATTGTGCTTGTATTTTATTATCAGTCTGATCTTAATCTTCCTGAATTCTGGTATTTCTTGCGCTGTAAAACTTACCTTCACATACCTATCGTGTTCTTACGCGATTGCCTTATTGTAAAACATTACCACAGAAACAAAATAGTCCCTGTGCTCCCCAGTGCCCATGCGCGAGTACCCAGAATCCAATCTGTCCGACCATGTCACTTCCTTCTTTCCTCTACAAGCATGACAAGTCGTAGTGGAAACACGTGTTCTCAATTTCGTCTGAAAAATCTTGGATCTACTTTGAGTTTACCACGCATTACCTCGAAATTTACCTTGGATATTACCTCAGATTCTACCTGGGATTAAAACCTTGGATTTACTGTGATTCTGTGATTCTTGGATTACCTACCGGGCCTGGAAATCTCACCCGTCGGGAAGTATTCAAATCATCTCTGAATCAAATAAAATGGCTTCTATTGTCTGCGTAGTATGTGGTCTATGAAGCCGGCCTACGGGCACGCTTTGGCTGGTCCGTTGTGTCGGGAGAAACTGGTTTGAGTTTGTAAGAGGAATGAGCTTTGTCCCGTCAACGTATTTCTGACAAAGGGAATATCTTGTCGGTTCATGTGCTAGTGTATTTCTGTCGTCTCCCGTCTGGCGGGGCCGAGAAATTGTATTGTTCTCCGTCTCGTCTTTAGGGTAACGGAGAGCCTTCTTTTCTTATGTCTGTTAAACGTAATTTCATGTTTATATGACACCCCGTTTCACTTTATTGCTTCAACCGTTTCCGTTTTGGCGAATTTTCATCGCTGTGTCTCGCTCTACAGTTTTGAGAAAGCAGGTGATTAATTATTCCCATATCTAGCTGCCAGAAGTTCTGCCTATCTTCATAGCGCATTCCTTCTTTTAAGGGGCTACGGTGTTCTACGTATTGGTTTCGACCGTACAAACGCCGGCAATCTCTCATCGGCGTCTGTGACTTCGGAGAGGAAGTACAGATTATGTCACCATTTTGCTGTTTCTTATAACAACTTACTGGTGATGATTACGCAACTATTGAGAGTATCCTGTTTTCACACTTAACTTACAATCGTAAGTTGTGAAGACATATGTTCATCAACTACGGCGTTCTACGTATTGGTTTCGATTGTATAAATGCCTGCTTTGATGTCAACGAAACGGTTGTTGTTTTATGGATTCGGATACTTGGCCACTCCATTGCTTCAATTGTTTCCGATTTGGCGAATTTTCACCGCTGTATCTCGCTCTTCAGTTTCGAGAAAGCAGGTGATTTATTCCCATATCTAGCTGCCTGAAGTTCTGCCTATCTTCATAGCGCATTCCTTCCTGTCTACGACTTCTGTCAACTAGCAACATTTGGTATTTGGTCGTATGACTTTGCAGCTGGGCAGTATGACGTCAATTCCGGTTCACTCCGGATTGTAACTCATTCTGCAGTGTCACAGCCTCACCCGGGCCCTCTAGTCAGCTTTACCAGGCCTTATTTTTTTACGCGAACACTCGTTCAGGTTACGTGAAGGTTACGCAAATCGTATTTTACGCGAACGGTCACCGTTCACGTGGGGCAAATTTTATCTGCTAGCTTATTTTCATAAGTCGGCAGTGTCTGTCTGCACAAACTGGAAATAAAATAAGTGGCGACAGTTATATTTGCGCGTATACCGTGCATTTTCTCTTTCTCCTATTGTCGACTAGCAGGCTAATTTACACGGCTGTGGTTGTTTGATAAATCATGAATTGCTTATGGCCTGGTTAAATTGTTTGTGTCGGAGTGGTTTCGTTTTCACTGGCCAGACAATTACGCATGCCCAGATGGAAATAGGTCAGCACTGCCAGAAGTTGCCTGGAATAGAAAGTGAATGACCAATTAGTGGACCCCCTCTAGGAAGCATTGCTCCATAATTAGATTGGCTCGGGAAATTCCCCACAGCCCGGTCGCTGCAAATCAGCATGCACAGGGTGATTGTCGGGTCTCTCGTCAATAAAACAATGCTGATTAGTCTATGTTATTCTCAATAAAACAATGCTGATTAATCATATATACACAGGTATAGTATATTGGGAGCGTGAGGTAAGAACAACATCCATTAATCAGCATTGTTTCAGTGCTCCAGATAAGGGGCGTATTGGCGTAATTTACGCCTACAAAAAGTACAAAAACGCATGCATGCTGAAATCTAGGCATAACAAATACGCCCGATAAATAGCTGATACACTTATCGCCAAAATCAATGCGTAAAATTTCTCTAATAAACGATGCCGTCAATCCGTTGACTCGGTCTCCTGATCTCAGCAAGGCATATCAAGGGAGACAAATCTGTCTCCGGTGGTGTTTTACGTTGTTGTCATATATTTCATCAGCAATACCCTTGCACGGAGACTGGAGAGCTTGCCGGAAACAGTACCGTTGCTATAGTGAGCAGCCATTTTTTTCACTGCAGCAATCACATCATGTGTGATTCCGTTAAAGATGTCCGGGACACGCAAAATAACCTCCTTTTTTGCCAAATCTACCGAGGAGACGGTGCAGAATTTAGTGCGGAGGATTATAGACTCTATAGTCACTGGAGTTGTAGAACTATGCGCAAAAACTTCAGGCAAGAAACTACACAGTGGTGCGGAATTGTGTGGAAACACACAACGGGAATGGCTTTCCAAGTGCGTCAACAACTTGTCCGGACCAGAAGTTTTGCAGAACCGTTAATACTCCTGGTATGACAAGCGATACTCCTTCGAACAAATTTGGAGGAGTATAGTACGCCTCATAAAAAAAAATTATCTGGAGCGCTGTGTTTTATTGAGAACAAGTGCCACCGGTTATAAGTTTGTACCCGAACTGTGACGTCTGGAACGTATTTCTTTCACATAGTTTTTACAGCATGTTGACCTCAACACGTGCTGCCAGCCCCGGGCGATCTCAATCATGAAGTCTGGTGATCACGGGGGGTGGAAAGACCGTCGCATGCAAATTACAACACCATCATTCTTGGGTTTTGTATTCACGGAGGAGAAACAACTATCCCTACTTCCGGGATTTTGCCAAAATTTGCCAGGCTTGCGGGTAGAGTAACTTTATCTTCCGGGTAAAATGGCCGATTCTAATGCCCTGGGAACAGACGGAGGTCAATCTTCCGACAATTCAGACGAACTTTGTAAGTAAGTAGCAGAGATATACATGTAGCTACCAGTTGGTGATACAGATTCTTATGAACCTTTAGAGGCTTAGAACGAGCTGTATTGCTGTCTGGATGTTTCTGTATAATCTTCACAAAATAGGCAGTCAATTGTGCAAGCGAACATTTGCCAAATCCACGCGAGTTAATTGCACGCCAGTGGTCTTCAATCTTCGGTTATATGACGGATCGCCCACCGTACCAGCAGGGTAGTCCCATTGGTGCTTGAATTATATGCTACCGAAAGTTTTTTCGACGTACATTTCATTATTCCGCACTTTTGGTGATATTATCCAGTCTTCCGGGTGCACTTGCTCATGCTTCCGGGTAATCGATAAACATTTTCACCATTTCCAAGCACACCCCCCCCCTCCCCTCCCCCCACCCCCTTGGGTTTTCTTCAGACTCAGCAGGCTTAACATACGCCTTCATTTAGTGCATTCATGTGTGACCAGCCTGTCATGTGAGAATTTTCCATCAGATGCACAGCGCTCGTTGTGCATCACCGGTGAGTCAGTTTTGAGCACTGACCCGACTGACACCGTACTTACTACGATACACTCCGTCGCGTTTTATCACTGAAAAAATGACCGAAACTTCTTGCTGTGGTTACATGTACGTACATTTTCACCAGGTATCAAGTTTATTTCACTCACATATGCAAGCGTCAACTCCTGGATCATCATATTCCTTCGCCGAAGCCGTGATAGAAAACTCGCCACTTTCCAACCTGAGAAATGTTTGGCACGCGCGCAATGGGAGGCAGCTGCGTCGCAAGAGAGGAGTATTTATCATGTACAACGCTGTGCCGTGAAAAATTGCATTGTTTCTTGATACAGCAAGACAGACTATCAATATCACGGGACATCACGATTTACAGAAGAACACGTGATAGGCTTTCATCTAATGAATATTCGTGGAATTTACATGAGGTATAAAAATTTAGCCTATTGTGCAACAAGGCTTGCGTTTTCATTTTTATGCTAAATGGTCCCCCATAATATAGGCCTATTTGCGAAGCTCTCATTTCAGTATAATTATTATTCACAGCAGCTATCCGTTCATCTGTTTGCAGATGGCTAGACATGTTAGGTTTGGAATCCGGTATGTCAGATGTACATTCTCTGATCGATAGCGTTGGGCCGTTACAACTGTCGGTGACTGAAAACCCTCAAGTGACAAGCACACCGAAACAGCCAACCAACATGCCGCCGATAGGTAGGAAGAGCCTCTTCTGAATTTACCTGCTCTTTATTGTCAAAGAGTGTTTGCTCGAAATTTCAACCTCAAGAGACATCTGCAAGTGCAAAGTGGTAAGACGATTTCTTGCAATCAGTGCGAGAAGATGTTCTCCGAAAATTTTGAGTTCCATCGACATGTTCAGCGTAGTCATAGTGGACCAGTCCAGCGCAAAATTTGTTTGAAGATGTATCCTTCTCATCACACCCTGGAAAAATACCTTCAAGCTTACAGTGAAAACTTCAGGTTTGTTCTAAATGGTTTACGGTACTAGGTGATTGAATCAAAATTAAGCTCAAGACGTTTTTTTAGACCCTAAATTATGCCAGCCGGTGGGGTATTTTCGCAGTACCGGCGAGGTGGTGTTAGCAATTTGGATTTCTTTACCATGTCCTATGAAGTTATGGGCAATATTAATGGATATTCAATATGGGACATAACGCTCGTCATTTTAATCGACTGACGACGGGACGGTCGGATGTAGGGGTTGTTTGTATATATGCTTTACCCTTCTACCTTCTCCTATTGACCTGCCACGTTTTTCTGCATCAAACCTTTTGAGCAGGAAATATACATTTCCGCTTCCTGGATTAACAAACTGTAATGGTTCGCAACTGATTACCATGAACCCCCAACTCAATCGGGCACAAGTTCGCGAGGACATAATTTAGGGTCTAAAAAAACGTCTTGAACTTAATTTTTTACTTGGCCGTTTCTCTCTAGTCTAAACATCTGAAACTAAACACTGATAGGGGACATCAGAAATAAAATAATAATTGAAAAAAAATTGTATCAAATCGGACGTCGCTAAAGTTAGGTTGTTCATGTGACGTCACAATGTCTTGGTGTCAGTCATTTCAGTTTCAATCAGATTGTGAAATAAAGCGGACACACATCGCTTTACAGTGTGAAGTGGGAAAACGACTTGAACAGTTACGTTATGTAATATATCCCACGTGCTATGAATTAAACAAACACTTCATTCAATCGCCCAGTACTGTGAACCATTTAGAACAAACCTGAAGTTTCCACTGTAATCTTGAAGGTGTTTTTCCAAGGCGTTCTGATATGTAACCGAACGATTGAAATGACTGTTATTTCCCATGAATGAATATCTATTAATATTGCCCATAACCTCAGAAGAAACGTGAAAGAAATCCAAATTTCTAACACTATCTCACTTGTGTTGTCACGGTGACGTCATTATCAAAAAAAAGAAAGACATTCTTTGGTCCATTCTCAGTTCGGATTTTTCGATTTTTTTATTCTTTTGATTTCCTCGTACAAACGGCCTGATAGATTAGTAAACCTGATATGAAATAAAATAGTTTTGTTCACTTTTCCATGCAGAAAAGCAAAGAATTTTGTGGAAATATGACGAAAATATCATTTTTCTAGTTCCTCACATAGCCGCAATTTCGGATTCACCCATGATTCTCTGCTCAGTTGATTATGCAAATATGCTCCAAAAGACCCCAGTATGATAAGCAAAGTCACGGAGTTTCAGCTCTCAGTTTTTTGTCTTTCCGGAGATCGAGTACAAAGTTTGGTAGGGGAGGCATAATGCCCCCAGGCCCGGTAGGGTTATCGTTTGTATAATCTTTTAACTTTCTAGGTAAAAAGTGCACTCCCTTGTATATTATATTTCAAATGTATTACCCGGAAGCATGAGTAAGTGCACCCGGAAGACTGAATAATATCACCAAAAGTGCGGAATAATGAAATGTACGTCGAAAAAAACGTTCGGTAGCATATAATTCAAGCACCAATGGGTCTACCCTGCTATACAGTGGACGATTCGTCATATAACCGAAGATTGAAGACAAACTGGCGTGCAATTAACTCACGTGGATTTGACAAATGTTCGCTTCCACAATTGACTGCCTATTTTGTGAAGATTATACAGAAACATCCAGACAACAATACAGCGCGTTCTAAGCCTCTGTAGGTTCATAAGAATCTCTGTCACCAACTGGTAGCTGTATATCTACTACTTACTTAGACAGTTCGTCTGAATTGTCGGAAGATTGAACTCTGTCTGTTAGAATCGGCCATTTTACCCGGAAGATAAAGTTGCTCAACCCGCAAGCATGGCAAATTTCGTCAAAATCCCGGAAGTAGGGATAGTTGTTTCTCCTCCGTGGTATTCGAATGAACCGTTACCTTATTCTTATGTCATTGAAATAATGCCACCGTTTTGACGGGTATAAAATATTCATATGATCAAATAAATATGAACTCGTGTTCAGCTTTGTTACACCTTCACCCCTGTTGATTTTGCCAAGTGACTCAAGTGAGTCTATCCCGGCCAGTGTGGTTCATGTCCAAAAACAATGAAAACTGTGGGGGAGATGGATTGTAGTTAAGTTTCTCCGTAAATCAAATAGCATTTCGTTGGTATTTGTTCTCTTATTAACAGTAGTCAGTAAGATAATCTTTATTGTTTTCACACTAGTGTAATGTTCTCATGGTTTCGGGAGAATAAATATCTTTTTGTTTGAACAATGGGAAAACAGTTCATTGTGTATATATATATATATATATATATATTGTCGGATTATATCAAACTGAAAAAGGAGATGTCAGACAGTCTGTAAAAATTAATCATGTATCTATCAAGTCTGGACTTTTCAGGCAATACTGCCTCAACGGACATGTCATCTAGTGTTCTGTTTTGTTCTATATATCATTGTCGGATTATATCAAACTGTTTTACCTTTTGTCTACTGCATTATATTGTAAATATGTATGTCTCCAATGTCCAATTAGTATATAAAAATGCGTTTTAACATGTTCAACTACAAGGCAACTATATGTATATATAGCCTTACATATGAATAAATTTATTATTGCTATTGAAAAGTCCATAAAATGGACGAAACTGGTTTAGCAGAGCAATATTCAGTTTAGCTCCAACTCTACATCTTGTGTAGTTTTATTTCTTATTTATTATACCACGTACAAAGGCAGTACATCTGTATTACTTGTGGAACTTTTTACTGTGCGTGAAGATGAGTAAAACTGATATGCTACGCTTTCAAGTGGACTGGCTAAGAAAAATATTCGGCCAACTGGAGACGCTCAATCACACCCAAGTCGGGGTCGTTGAAATATTGAGAAGACTGGAAATTAAGCAGACTTCATCAGAAGATGGCATGTATCTAGTGTGGGAAGAAACGTACAAGAGATTAACTCCCAGGTAGGCTCATTTTTTGAACTATGGGCTCAATCTAAGGAAGATAATCGCATTCGTCAAGATGCGTATACTTTCCGAAAACATAACAAGCGTTTGTGGAGTCAATTGAAAAACACCCGCAAAATGGCATTCTACAAGATGGTAAGATGTGAAGGTATTAGAAATACCTACGATACTTTTTTGAAACAGAATCCGCCATTCATACCACGAAAATACCAGGAAAAAACAATATCTGGTCAGAGCGAGGGACAAAAGAAACGTCAGACAGAACTGAGTAAAGAGCGGATGACTATGGAAATGATGCGCTTGACAGAACAAGCGGAAAAACAAGAAAATATTCTGGATCGTGTGCAAGGTGAAATTAACAAATTAATTAACAAGGTTCCAAATTCAGCCATTCAGGATAAATTGAATGAAATCTGGCTCCAGAAACTACTAGAAGAAGAGAATAAATCAAAGGAAATCTGGAACAAGAAAAAGACATGGTTTGTAAATCTACCATCTAATGACATGTCCGAAACGAACGAGATTTTACCGTCGGAAAACAGACAGCGGAACCAAAACGTAAATGGAGCCAATCTTGTTTCATCGGGATCTCGTAGGGCTAACAATGGACGTAACCAAAATATGACACGAAACAACACGACCGGCAACACCACAGAGAGAAATAACAATTCGAGCAATTTAAGAAGGTACAGCACGACCAATAACAACATTGGACATAAAACTAGTGTAAACAACAGGGGAGGAAATAATGCTAACAGCTAGGGAAGCTACACGAGATACATGTACCAGCGACAGAAGCAGTTTTAGAAACAACAGAAATGACGGTACAAATTACAACAGCAACGGTAGGCGTAACAGTAAAGCCGCCAACAGCAGACAAAGAAACAATACTAACAACAGGGAAAATAACGGGAATTCTAACAGGAGATTTTCCACTGACAACTTGGATGAACCAGTTCGCCGGTACAGTGCATCATATGCACAGGTTGTAAGTGGTGAAACACAACCTAAAACCATTGAGGACGAACCAGAGTCACTCTACACCCCTCATAATCTCCGTCCGCGACATAACAGCCAAGATCAACGACCCACTGGGATGCCGCGGAATCGTTTTTTAGGCGAGGGTCACCGGAAAGACGGACATCGGTGAGAAATGACCCAGATCAATCCCCGTCAGACCCTAAAGTGATAAATCTTTCTTCTATAGTTTTGACGGAAGGTGAGATTAATGTGTTAAAAAAGGTCTAAAATTCACACCGACTCCTGGGCCCAATGTGAACGATCTAAAAAGTGACATAAACAACTTCACCAGAAAATTAAGACTCCAGGAATACTTCAGTGACAACACGTCTACTGACCCATCCATCGTACGAAAGAAAGGAACATTTAAGCCACCTCGAGGCCGAGATGTGGATTTAGATATTTTCATTGACTTTCTGAATCACCAACCCATCGGAAGACAAAGCAGGCAAAATATCAGATCTAATTTGAATAAGGCCGAGAAACTTTCATTGAAAAGGCTCCGAAATAACAAAAACATTATTTTAAAAGAAGCAGATAAGGGATCAGCTGTTGTAGTTATGGACAATTCATACTATGAAGAGAAAATGTTGGAAATAGTAAACGAGGTACGTTGTTATGAGAGTTTATCCAACAATGCCGACAAAACAACTAAAACAAAAATTGACCATTTAATAGCACAGCATGGCGTTAATCTAACTGCACAAGAGAAGGCATTTTTGACAAAATTTGAGTCAAAAACAAGTCAGCTATATGGCTTACCAAAAATACATAAATCAAATATGGTTATCAATGCTGTTAAGGAGCAAAATTCTGAATATGTAACGGAACTGAGACCAGAGGATCTTACATTCAGACCGATTATTGCTGGTCCTATCTGCCCTACAAGCAAACTAAGTGAGATAATTGATATCCTGCTCAAACCTTATGTTCATTTTGTTCCATCATATGTTAGAGATGACATCGATTTTTTGAACAAAATACCAACCGAAATTTCAGAGGAAGAACTGTTCTGTACTTTTGATGTGACCAACTTGTATGGAAACATTTCCCATGATTTAGGTTTGGAAGCTATCAGCTATTGGTTAGACCATTATCCAAACCAAAATGATGACCGTTTCACGAAAGAATTCATTTTATCTGCTATCAAACTGATATTGGAAAACAACACATTTGAATTTGGTGACAAACATTACCGCCAGCTCCTAGGTACAGCAATGGGCACAAAGTTTGCACCCACATACGCAACTTTGGTATTAGGATACTTAGAAACTAAACTATCTGACCAACTGGAAAATCATTTCGGCACCGACGCAAAAGAAAAAATTGAATCGTCTTTCAAACGTTTCTTGGATGACTGCTTCATCATTTGGAATAACCGTTTTGGTGACTAATACATTTCATGACCTTTTGAATCAGTTGGATCCAAATATAAAATTTACTAGAGAAAATAGTGCTGAACAAATCTCATTCCTTGATATTTTTATGCCCCCCCTCTAACTAGAGGGGGTCATATAGCGATCGCTTTGTCCGTCCGCCCGTCCGTCCGTCTGTCCGTCTGTCCGTCCGAATATCTTGTCCGGGCAATATCTCGGTTAATATTTGATGGATAGGATTGAAACTTGCATAGAATGTGGCCAGTGGCTCGTAGTTGTGCAGCGTAGAGTTTTTTCTGAGTTCCGGTATAATTTTCAAGAGTTATGGCCCTTTTTCTGAAATCTCTGTGAATGGGACTTGTCCGGGCTGTATCTTGGTTAATATTGTATGGACAAGTATGAAATTTGCATGATATGTGGTTAGTGACCCACAGTTGTGCAGCGTAAAGCTTCTCCACGTTTCGCTCATATTTTCAAGAGTTATAGCCCTTTGTTCCTGAATTCTCCATGAATTGGGACTTGTCCGGGCTGGATCTCGATTAATATTGTATGGACAATTATGAAATTTGCAGGATGTGTGGTCAGTGCCCTGTGGTTGTGCAGCGTGAAGTTTCTCCGCATTTCGCATATATTTTCAAGAGTTATGGCCCTTTTTTCTTCAAATCTTTGTGAATTGGAACTTGTCCGGGCTGGATCTCGGTTAATATTGTATAGACAATTGTGAAAATTGCAGGATATATGGTCAGTGCCCTGTAGTTGTGCAGCGTGAAGTTTCTCCACATTTCGCCTATATTTTCAAGAGTTATGGCCCTTTTTTCTTCAAATCTTCGTGAATTGGGATTTGTAAGTCTGGATCTCGGTTAATATTGTATGAACAAGTATGAAATTTGCATGACATGTGGTCAGTGACCCATAGGTGTGCAGCGTGAAGTTACTCTGTTTTCGGTTATATTTTCGAGAGTTATGGCCCTTTGTTTAAACCTAAGTGAATGGGATATATTTATTTGTCCAAGCTGGATCTCAGTCCATAACCGATTTGAACCAGGAAAATGGCTATATTATATGTTATTCTACATTACAAAGCAGACAACATAGGTCCTGAAGTATGAAATTGCCCCCAAAACAGTGAATTGGGTGCAAATTTCAAAGTTCACTGATCGCTTCATAATTTCACCACAATATACTCCCAATGAATGTAGGTCTCATAACCAGGTCACATTTTCAGATTTGGCGAAAGCCCTGGCGACCATCTTGCATCGAAGCATCGTAGTATCACCAATAAAGAAATGCAGAACAATGGCGGGGCAGTGTCGGATTAAAGTGGAACGGGGGGGCATACAATTGAGCAATCTCTGATTGCTTCCTTCCTGTGTGTTAAAAAGAGAAGGCAAGAAAATTATAACCGATATATTCTACAAAGCGACCGACACAAAGCAGTATTTGTCTTATACCTCATGCCATCCTCGTCAAACAAAGAACCAGGTACCCTTCACACTTGCGAGGAGAATATGCACTATTGTTACCGAGAGTGACCTACGCATTGAACGCTTGAATGAACTCAAACTGTTCTTGAGAGCGAGAAATTACCCAGAGGGTGTTGTAAACAAAGGCATAGACAAAGCACTGTCTATTGATATACAGGATTTGAGAAAATCTACAGTAGACAGACCAAATCAAAATTTAATCACTTTCATCAATACATTCAATCCAAATAATGCCAATTTTTCCCCTGTTATTAAGGATAATCTTAACCTACATGTACTTGAATCAACCGAAGGACTCCGGAAAGCTTTTAATGGGGTTCAAATTATAAACGGAAAACCCAATCTTAAAAAACTTCTGACTTCTGCCAAATTCACACCAAATAATCAAACATTTTCAGTATCTAAATGTGGAAAACCGACATGCAAGTGCTGTACAAACATTATTGTTGGGTCTACTTTTCTGTTTCGCCATACGAATACAAATTTCAATGTTAATAGCAGTATGAGCTGCAATTCACAAAATTTACTGTATGTTATTGCATGCAATGGATGTGACAGAACATATATTGGCGAAACGGATGTGCTCAGAAATAGAGTAAGAGTCCATCGACAACAGATCAACACACCGTCATTAAGGCATCTTAAGGTTAGCAAACATATCGCAGAATGTGCTAGTGAATTTGAAACCAAATTTAGTATTTTTCCGTTTTTTAAAATGAAATCCGATGATACAGTCAGGCGACAGACAAAGGAACAGTATTTCATTCGGAAGTTCAAATGTGAATTAAACTGCTAATAATACCTTTATTGATATATGAAATGTAGAATTGAAACAATTATTTCTTTTATGCATGCATCGACTGAAAAAGGAGATGTCAGACAGTCTGTAAAAATTAATCATGTATCTATCAAGTCTGGACTTGTCAGGCAATACTGCCTCAACGGACATGTCATCTAATGTTCTGTTTTGTTCTATATATCATTGTCGGATTATATCAAACTGTTTTACCTTTTGTCTACTGCATTATATTGTAAATATGTATGTCTCCAATGTCCAATTAGTATATAAAAATGCGTTTTAACATGTTCAACTACAAGGCAACTATATGTATATATAGCCTTACATATGAATAAATTTATTATTGCTATTGAAAAGTCCATAAAATGGACGAAACCGGTTTAGCAGAGCAATATTCAGTTTAGCTCTAACTCTACATCTTGTGTAGTTTTATTTCTTATATATATATATATATATATATATATATATATAACTTTATTTATCGAGGGTAACTCTGTCAGTTACAAAAACTGTTCTTCCCAGAGGCCCTCCAGAGATACATGTAATAATGAACAAATCACATGAAATATAATATAAAATACATAACAGAATAGAATATATACAGGTGTATGAATAGATTTAACAATGAGTAAATGATATGGCGGGACATTCCAGTAATCACACTAAGCATCTGTATTTTGGCTCCTGATTGTTTTCATAAGTCTTGACTTGAAAGCATTAAGGGATGGGGCATCCTTGAGATGTTTGTCAAGAGAATTCCACAACTTGGCTCCTGAATAACTTAAGCTCTGTTTTAGATAATTTGTTCTTGGTCGAGGAAGGTACAGTTTGTTGTTTTCGGCTGATCTGAGGTTTTGGTTTGTTACATCATTTACATATTGAAAAGACAGTTGAGATAAGGTGGGCATAGATTATGAATGATCTTGAACATAAAGACAGCCTTTTGATAAGTTAGTCTATCATGCACACTGGTCCAGTTGAGTTCTTGAAATAGTGTCTTGGTTGGAGTGAGATAGTGAGCATTCAATATCATTCTTGCTGCTCTTTTCTGCAATTTATAAACCCGATCCATTTGAGAAGCAGATGCATCTCCCCAAATTGTAAGACAGTAATCCATGTGTGGGAGAACATATGCATTGTAGAATAACAGCTTTGCTTCTTTCCTAAGGAGGTTCCTATGTCTGTATAGGATGCTAAGTTTGGCAGAAATTTTATGACAAACAGAATCAATATGGTCATGCCAGCTAAGATTTTGATCAACAACAAGGCCTAAAATTTTGTCTGTCTTGACATTCTGGAGTTCATTTTGATCAATTTTTACATGAAGGTTTAAATCATTCTTTTGCGACTTTCGTTTTGTTGTCATAACCATTATTGAAGATTTGGACGTATTTATGTACATTTTGTTTTCACGACACCATCCCTCAATAACTTTCACATCATGATCTAAGAGTGTTTCAAGCTCCTTGGTATTGGCAGCATGGTTGTAAATAGTTGTATCATCTGCATAGAGATCAATCGTACTTGACAAATCACATAGTAGCATGTCATTAACATAGATAATAAACAATAGAGGTCCAAGGATGGACCCTTGGGGAACACCAGCTTGAATGGAAAGAGGATCAGACATGTGACTCTCAATATTCACAAATTGTTGTCTTTTGTATAGATAGGACTGTATCCAGTTCATAGTTTTAGCAGAAAGTTGATATATTTTGAGTTTTTCGATAATAATATCATGGTTTACTGTGTCAAATGCCTTCTTAAAATCTAACTTTGCACATCCAACAAAGTGGCCTGTATCGACTGAACCTAACCAGGACTCAACCATTTTCGTTAAGGCACTCTGACAGGAGTGCTTTGCTCGAAAACCAGATTGCGCATCACATAATAATTCAAAAGTTGAAAGATATTGATAGAGATGGTCATGGACATGACGTTCAATTATTTTGGAAACTGTTGAAAGCACAGATATCGGTCTATAGTTTTCCGCTAGCTCAGGATCACCAGACTTGAAAAGTGGAATGACTTTTGCAATTTTCCATTTTTCTGGGAATTCATCGTGTTTAATGCTCATGTTAATTATGTGGGTGAGGGGTTCAGCTATTATCCCAGAAGATATTTGAAGGAATTTGGGTCCTATTAGATCAGGTCCCGTACTTTTACTTGTATTCAGGTTTGTCAAGTGTTTATGAACTTCTTCTATTTTTATCTGAGGAATATTAAATTCAACATTTTCAGGGATTTTCTCTGCTACAAAATTTTGGAGTTTTTCGTGAGGCGTTGCAGTAGGGGTATGATGAACCAGATTATTAGCTTTTTACAGTTGAGTAGGGATATCTGTAAAGAAACTATTTATCTCATTAGCTATTTGAAGTTTATCAGTCAAGTATTCACTTGTCGTTTTAAGTTGGAGATAATCACTAGTTTTCTTCAGTCGGTTGGGGACAGAGTTGTCTTTGTCGGATTCAATTTCTTTGAGTACTTTCCATATATTTTCAGGTTTACTTTTGTTAGCTTTCATCAGATTCTCGAAATGTTCTTTCTTGGCTCTGTGCAGCAGACAGTTAGCTCTGTTCCTCCACTTTTTCGAATTTTCAAAATCATGTACAGCATGAAATTTGTCTCTAAGTTTTCGAGCTTCGGATACATCATCATTATAGAGCCATTGTGGTAGTTTCTTACTTTTAACCCTCCTTTCACAAAAAGGAGCATGGTTGTCAAGAGCTTCACCAAACAGGTCAGAAAATACCTCCAATGCTTCATTCGGAGTTTTTGCCATCTTTATCATAGACCAGGGTTTTTCGGCTAGGTCTAATAGAAAACTTTCGGCTTCAAAATTTTTCATATTTCTGAATTTGACTGTTGTATGTTTCTGGGAGTTTGACTTTGTTTTGGATTTATTTTTATATAGAACACAGACTGCATAGTGATCGCTCATTGATAATTTAGGAACATTAGATTTCTGAACTTTTTCAAGATTGGAGCCATAAATATGGTCGATCAGTGTTTTTGATTTTTTGGTCACTCTGGTTGGCTCTTTGATTACTTGATGTAGTTGAAAAGTTTCTGGAGACTGAAGCCACTTCTTATTTTTCTCTGCAAGAAGATCAAAATTAAAATCTCCTAACAGAATGATTTCTTTTGATTCAACACATACAGTTTCCATCATCTTTTCAAAGTCATCAACCCATGCTACTCTAGATTCCGGTCGATACAAGAATCCAATCAGAATAGGTTTTTGGTGCTCTATTTTTGTTTCAATCCAAAGAACTTCTATATTATTTGGTTCCAGATCATCTCTTCTAGCATATGGGATATCCTCACCTATGTATGCTATAACACCTCCCCCAGCGGCATTACGTCAGCGTGGTCGGCAGTTATTTTTTTCTCGTATATTGTTCGTGTCCTTGAGCAAATGGTAATATGTATTAAATTTACGTAACCTTTCACGTAACCGATCGGTTACGCAGCGAACTTGGTGCGTAACCGAACGATCGGTTACGTACGCAAAAAATCACGCGAACGGTAAATCGTTCACGCCAGATTTTGAAAAAATAAGGCCTGCTTTACAATTGTCTTGGGGTCTTAACGAGGGTTTGCGCATGCGCACTCCTTTACTGTCCATCAGTATCCGGTTCCTCGTTGATCCGTATGACTTATGTAGACCGTGACGATTGGGTGTTGCTGGTACGTCATGAATGGAGCATCATCTCCGGGTATGACTTATGGTCAGAATTTGGATCAAATTCGTTTGAACCAAACATTTTGGGTTTGTTTCGTTCAACTATTTGTACGTCACATCTATCCCCAAAAAATTCTGACAATGCTTGCCGAGTTTGGTCATCTTAACGAAACAAGGAGAGATCGTAGTTTCCTAGAATACGTGATCTTCTGCAGTTTCTTACCTGGGATCCTGATCGATCCGCTGGGTATTCCACTTCGACTGTGTCTTTAGAGGTAGTGAACGTGTTCACTAAAGAAATCCTCTTATGGAGACCTGTTTCGACTCGTCTTCTTCCGCACACAGCTCATCATGGGATTGTGATTACTCTGGTCAGTTACACCAGAACATGTTATCTGGCTCAACTTGACACGGATTGGTTTCATTGGAACCGTTTCTGTTAAAATCGCATTCCCTCATCTTCTCTACTTCCGGTGGAGAATGTGGAATTGATGACAGACTTCTCGGCGATGATGACGTAGTCGATTGCCGCGACCTAGGGACTTCATCTCCGATGTTACGTAACCGGAAGAAACTACGATTTACCTATTCTTCTTGAGGTTACATCCCTATTGCGGCTAAACTACTCCTGGTCGGCGAGTGTCCAGGGTGGTGTATGAGACTGCGTCGCCTCGTCATCGTTTCCTTCAGTTTGCAGCGGAATAGTTCCAGCAACATGAACGGTTTTGTAGGCAAGCTTTAGTGGATACTCAGTTTCCATGTTACTTGTCACATACCGAGCTACCCCGGACTTATTCAGTTTCTGTATTACCTGTAGTGTAAGCACAGAATCTGTTTTGCTCTTCTGTCTTTCCTCTTCTAAAGTGGATGACAATATGGAAGAGCCTTCATTCCGGCGGTAGTGTTGCTGTCCTTTTATTCCGACACTGAGGTACATGTATCTTTGCGGTGGCGTTGAAGTGTTCTTCCCAGTACGCACCTAAATCCTTTTTGGACTGCTCTTTTTGGACTGCTTCCTCTGTCTCAGCCATTCTTTTAAGACGGCGTCGAGGAGGGCTGGAGAACATATTTGGTTCGAGAATTGACAGTCGTCTCGTTACAGCGGAAGTCAACAAATTCTCAATAACCAACGCTTGTGTTGTGTCAGACATCATAGCTTTGACCTTCATAAACAAGCACAGGGAACAGTGATGTGTTTCCCCAGTGACTACTGCTTTTAGGGATCGTCGCTACGAGTTTGTCACGTTTCCGGTATGTCGAACTCTCTATCGGGTTCTTACGGCCGGGTGACAGCTACTCGTAGACCGCCAGGTCGATTGCTTCAGTTATGAGAAATTTCAGCGACTTTATGATTCTGGTTTATATTTCTCATACTACGATCCCTGCAGTCATGGCAGCGTCTTGCGTACGTTTATGGCGTAACCTTGCTGGAGGACACATTCTTCGGCCGCTGCTACTCTGATGACAACTATTTCGGCGACCGGCTTCCAGTCAGTGGCATCAGTACATGTTATCTGACCCAGTTCCGGTTTTCCCCATCAGCCAGCTTTTCTTCTAGAAAATGATTTGGTTTGTCTTAGAGCATCTTCACGTAATACGTCTTCCAGAACAAGAAGCCCTTCCATCTCGGGTGTTTTCAGTAAAAGGACGCCATATAGTAGCTCCTCTCTTCACCTTACATCCGATTTAAACGTATCGGTTAGGAACGGAGGTCTTGTTCAGCGAGCGACGTATGTGTAATGATATGCGATATCTCGGGTTGTTCAGGTGTCAACGTCTCGTTCCACGTAAATCTTTCTTCCACTCCCTGGAGAAGGATAGATGGATGGAGTCGTTTGTTCACTCCGTCGCTTTCCGATGGATACTGAGATTCTCTTCAGACGTTGCAGTTCCGGAGCTGGTTTTGGCGCTGTATCGTTTTCAGGAGTGTCTTTCAGCCTACATGTACACGACATCAAATAATAACCTACTGTGATCATAGATGACGATGTTTTTATATTCCTGCAGTCTGGTAGCTTGTTACCGCGGGAGTCCGGCAGATACTTCATGTGGGAAACTATTGGCTAAGTCTTGGTGCAGCTGATGGGCACTAAACCTAGTCATATTTTCCCCCCAGACTTCGCTAATTTATGCATTGTCGTGTGTTACATGGAGCATGAACCAGATTTCGTCATCCCAGCATATCTACGGGTTCTACACTTCCGGGATTTGTCATCAGTATCAGTCACTTTATGACTTACTTTCCGGAGTCCGTCAACCCGGCTCTGTCCAACAGTTTATAATTGAAATGATGGCAGAGTTATGGGCCCTCATAAGCGCTCTCGTGTGCTGACACGTGCGTTTGTTCTGGGCCGGCGTCTACGGGCCCTCTTCTAAACCAGGAAATATAAAATATGTTCTTCCTGGCTTTCCAAAACTTCTCGTTTGGCGTACACGGACGTACCTGCGGAGGTAACACTCTCCTAGGTTAGGATTCATCAGATCAGGGCTGTACTGACATCCTGATTTCTATGATCTGACATTTCCGTGGACGACATTTGACATCTTGAGGGCCGTAATCTGGAGGTTTGCGATACGTCTGTCTGTCATCACCTCCGGAATCGGACGCTGTTGAGACGGGATTTCTACACCCTGGGACCGCGGGTGGTGCCCAGGCCGTTGATAACCCGTCGACCTGTATGCACTAGACCAAATGAGTTTACCAATTTTGAAAATTTGGTAAGTGTTTGCTCTCCCCAATTTTCAAAAAAAGGGGGGGGGGGCAGAAGGTTTCGGTCTAGTGCCTGTCAGCCTGTTCACAGTGCCCTCTTATCGGGGCCAGGTGATAGATCGATAGCCATATAATATAATCATCTTACATGCGTTTATGGTGCTCGAATACCTGGCTGACTCCTGTTTTCCCCTTCGCCTATGCTTGAGATTCCTTTCTGTTTTTCGACCACTATTCCCTCCGTCCTGCTATGATATTCTAGCAATGAGGTATGTGAAGGTAAGTTTTACAGTACAAGAAATATGAAAAATTTGAAAATCAATTTTCCTATATCTAAGCTTAAACTTACCTTCACATACCGTGATGGCCCTCCCAGCCTCCCCGCTGATGGGTTATTCACATGTTCGATTGAATAGGAAAGAAGGAAGTGACATGGTCGGACAGATTGGATTCTGGGTACTCGCGCATGGGCACTGGGGAGCACAGGGACTATTTTGTTTCTGTGGTAATATTACAATAAGGCAATCGCGTAAGAACACGATAGCAATAAGGTAAGCTTAGAAATAGGAAAATTATTTTTCATTTTCGCACAAACTAGTACAGATACATGTGCATTTATATTGATTTATCAACTTACTTATTACAGCTATCTAAGCTTGAGAAGCCAATTGTTTTCTATTTTTATTCTATTTTTTGTCATAACATAGGTCAAGAAAGATGTGGCTATACATCCTCCTGGAGAAGTTGCTGACCTGTCACAGTTTTTTGTCCATCTATGGTATTTCCCAATATGCAGTGGGAATGAGCATGGCTGTGAACGTATCTCTACTTGCGACCACCGTCTCTCTACTTTATATGACCAACCTGCAGGTTTACATTGTCTCGCACATTTTTGTTTCAACTGATGTCTCTCTTCCAACCATACTAGTGAACTGCTTGATTGGACATACCATTGTGTGGATGATCTCTTGCGGCTGCGAAGCTCTGGCTCGAAATATTCAGCTGAAATGGTCATTTCCCAAAGGTGAACATACTGATGGAGAAGCCAACCCCAAGAAATCTCGTGAATCCTTTCAATCAGCAGCATTACAGCATGATAAATCTGTTTGTCCTATCTGTCACAAGCCGTATTTGACCCATAGATGTTGTTCTGTTCCTCATCTTCATGTATCATCAAAAGAATCCATCCCCACTAAGCCAATGACATTTCAGGAAGCTTCAAAGGGTCACAAGTCCATGATGCGATGGAAACCGAAAACAAAGGATCTATTCTACTTGATCAATGAAGCTGCAAAGAATCCAGATATTCAGAGTCGGGATGATCTGGACAATCAAATGCATGGGAATTCTTCTTACCACAATGAAATTGCTGTGCCGTTTAATACTGCTATCTGTCTGGACAGAGACCTTGTGCTTCTTCATTCATTAGTGGACAGGAGCAAGGATTCTACTCCTTTGAAACAAATTCTTGGTGAAATATCAGAGCTTGATAGTTTGTTAACACAAGGTGTTGCAGAGCTTAAGAGGAAGGTCATTGTGAAAGGCAAATTAGCTGCAAATGACAAGACTGGAAGTCACTTGGAAAAACATCCTAGAGAATCCTGGAAGGAGAACAGTCTTATCTCGCAGAACGATTCAACTTCCACTTCCAAAAGTGGAAGTTCCCCGGAACAACATGCTACCTCGGCTACAGAAGTATGGAAAGACAAAAACAATATAGTATCACATGATCTGATTTCAGAAACGGAAACAATACAAGCTATTATTGGAACACGGGATGGCAATACTACATTAGAACAAGTCCTTCATGATATAACGGTTTTTGACAAAAGTCTTACAGAAAATGGTGTTTGGAAAAGTCCAACAATTACAAGGTCTCTAGAGAGTACAGGTAGGTCAGTTGCAAGGGAGGCTCTCTCACAGCAGTATGGTGCAGGAATCTGGGTAGACAATGGTCCTTTGTCTCAAAATGATACGACTTCAGAAGTTGAAGCAATACAAACTGTTCTTGGAACACAGAAGGGCAATACTACATTAGAGCAAGTTCTTCATGATATAACAGTGTTTGATAAAAGTCTTACAGACAATGGTGCTTGGAAAAGTCCAACAGTTACAAGGTCTCGAGAGAGTAAAGTTAGGCCACTTGAAAGTGAGGCTTCCTCACTGCAGTATGGTGCAGAAACCCGGGTAGACAATGGTTTTGTGTCACACAGTGATTTGACTTCAGAAGTGGAGGCAATACAAACTGTTCTTGGAACACAAGAGGGTGATGCTACATTAGAACAAATCTTTCGTGATATAACAGAGCTTGACAAAAGTCTTGCTGACAATGGTGCTTGGAAAAATCCAACTGTTACAAGGTCTCTGGGGAGTAAAGCTAGGTCGCTTGGAAGGCAGACTTCCTCACAGCAGTATGGTGCAGAAATCTGGGTAGACAATGGTCTTGTGTCACAAAATGATCCAAATTCAGAAGTCCTTGGAAGACAGGAGAATGGTCTTACATTAAAACAAATCCCTCACGATACATCCGTGTTTGACAGAAATCTTACAAAAAACAGTGCAAGGAAAAGTCCATCCTGGGAAGGCAACAGTCTTGTGTCACGAAATGATTTCACCTCGGATGTCAAGACGATACAGTCTGCTCTTGGAGCACAGGAGGATGATCAAGAATGTACAAAAGTCATTCAAGATATTATGGCGATTGACAGCAATTTCACCGACCATTGTGCTTGGAAATACCCAACAGTTCCACACACTGAGAATGGTGAGAAACACATCACAAGTACAGCAACACGGGATACAACAGGTGCTCACCACAACCTACATCCACCAGCAACTGGGATATCGGGCAACAATAAGACAAATTTTGGCCTCCACACTGGAAGAAAGCCGAAACATGTGACAAGGCAAGGAACCATCTTTAATACCCTGAGCAACACAGGTTCTGACCAGAATTTATATCCACTAGTGACTATAAAGTCTGACAGCATTACAAATCCACATGTTCATTGTCTGGAAGATGTACAGCTAAATGTTAGCATTCACACATTGAGATCTGAGAAACATGTCACTAGGGCAGGAACCATTTATAATCGACTGAGAACTTCCCAAGACAGCATACAGCCACATAAAGCACCTGCTGTTCCAGATTCCTCCAGTTCTGAGTTCAGTGCTCAGATATCTAGTGAGACTATAAACTTACGTAGTTGCTTGGAAATGGAGCAGAATTTGATCGACCAGGCTGTTTCCTCTGCCAAAGAGGAATTTGGAGCAGACATGTCTGATCCAGTGTATGTGTTTCAGCGTCATCTTGTTTTCCGAACTGTTATGACTTTCTTACACAAGTGGAAATTGAAATGCTCTGAGAGAATCCTGCTCGAGGGTGTTCTGTCCGATGTTTCCCACCATGTACTAAAGCAGGGCTATGATCGTGTCCGTCAGCCTGTCAGATACTTGGCAGAAGCCTTGTTGTGTGAAGCTCTAAAACCCCTGCTTGAACTTGGGCAAACAAGCAAACCAGGATACCTGGAAACACTGGCTGATATTCGTGGAATAGAGCTCCAGCTTGTGACCTCTCTTTCGCAGACTTTCAAATCACAGATAAAGCAGGACCTTTCACATTTTATACACAACTTGAAAGCCGATCTCCGTTTCAGTTGCGGACTGCATTGCCAGAAGGATTACCTATTGGCGGTATTTCTGTCCTATATTGACAACATTTCCGAACGGATGAGGTTCACTCCAAAGCAAGTTTTTTCAGACATTGCCTTGGCCCAATCAAACAAGTTTGTAGCACAAGGTCTGGTGTACAGCACAATGGAAGTGGCCCTGAGAGTCGCTGGCGATGTGAAGGTAATTCATCCATTGAGGTTTTAACATAATTCAGATTTCCTGTGGTGCTTGGACTGGAATTAAGGATCGGGCAGTTGGTAAACCATTGCACAGGTTACCATGGAATTTGATTTGGTAGCCTGAAAGATTATTGGCATGTTGTTGTCAAGATTGATGGGGATCGGAAGACAGGTTGCTGTTTTTGTGAATGCGTCAACCTGAACGATGGGTTACCATTTATTTCCAGCCCTGAAATGGCTGAATTTTATGTTTATATTCTTGAATGTAAGCTTACCCATATTCAGCCACTTCGCTTTAATATGTCAACTGACAATTTTATCTTTGTCATTGTGCTCCAGTCTCAAAATACAATATGCCGGGAACCTCTTCCTACTTTTCAATTCATAACTGAGTGAAGTTCATGTGTTTTAGTATTTCGATTGTTAACAGAGACTACATGTCTCTGAGTATTTAAAGTTTGTGTTGAACTTTTGAAGTTCAAAGTTTGTGTTGAACATTGATGCCCACTGGAAAAACTTAATAAGATATTTGATGTTGTTCGTATTACTTCACAGATTGATGCAATACCAACTTCTGATTATTTACTCTACCGTACTTTCTTTGAAGGTTGGTGTCTCACAAGAGAAGAGGACAGACGGCGGACCATCTGACTGCTCCATCATCAAACCAGACTCCTGTTAGTAATCCTCAAGCTTCAGATACATGCACAGTGTACCACGAACCATGTTGTAGCTATCTTTCTACTGAAATTGCATTTTGATCTCATTCTACATGTCAGCTGAACTGCATATTTCGTATCAAGACCACTTGATAATATACAACATATTACGTAACATACTATTAGGTGTATAATCTCTAAACCTTATTGCCAGACTTTTCGGTAAAGACTCCTCTTTGTCTAGCGGGTCTCGGCCAGTCTCATAATATCCCGTTCATGGGGAACACAGCTTTTCTTCTGGAAGGAATAGTCCGGCAGATATGTAACAAAAAATGGGTCGATTGTGCACTTTGTGATAAAAGCATGAAACTTTGCATAGTGACAGAGAAACACATATTATTCATTTTTAGAGGGGGAGTCCGGCTTGAAAATCCGTAGTTGGCCGCCATCTTGGATTTCAAAATGGCCGCCATTAGAAACCATCAAATTCGCAAATCGGCACTTCTAACACACATAGAAGGTTGATTTAAACGGCTATACCCACATTTGTGTACCCAAGGAAGTTGATCACTACACTTTTGCTGCACCAGAACGGATGGATTTTAAGATGGCGGCCATTTTTTTTCAAAATGGCTGCCGAGAATCACTTATTTCCACGGTTATGTGACGTAGGTGAATCGATAGGCAAAAATCTACTTTTGGGTGACTTAAAATGATTTTTTTTTGCATCAGTAGACACTCATTCATGTAGCATTGATACCTGCAATATATAAAATTAATCATATTTTAGAGAGAAATCCCAGCACAATGTGGGTTAACCTTGCTGCATCTACAGTTTATCGTGCAGTCACATCAGCTACTACTGATAGAATGCCCTGGCTTCTGAAAATGGACACCAAACTGGCTGTCATTCATCTTTGGTATAAGTTCCGTATTCAAACTTACTTAGAGAAGCTTCTCCTGAAGAACGGAGAAGAAACCAAGTCCAAATGGGACGGGCCTGAACGACGGGTCTCTACACGCACTCCCTTCGGTTGGGAGCTCTTTCAGACCTCTACAAACATCAATAGTCCAATTGCTACTTGTATGATCAAACAGTAACACAGTATAAACCTCGTAAACAATAGCATTCTTCAACGAGGTCGACCCTGGCTCAACCTTCGACAACTCGCGGCACAGTGGACTTAGTTGAGTCAGTTGAGTATGATTAGGTCATACATGTACATGAACTAAATACGTTCCTTGGCGAATTGTTTATGGTTGAATATCCCTGTTAGTACACCATCTTGGATATCAAGCTTTTCGCCATCAGCGAACATTGAAGCCTGAAATGGATATCTGATACAAGGCTGGTTTACACATTGCTTTGACCGAGGAAACTGGTTAATGGATTTCTGTGTGGAACAATGCCCAGTCGGAGACGACCACCATTATCATACACATGGATACTAAAATACTAACAAAAAACTAAATCTGGTAATCCCTTCAGTCAGTGGATGTGGCATAATCAGTATCAATTGATTCTTCCCTGGCGATATTGGGTCCAGCCGTGTCTGGTCTTGGTAGGCGATGTCCTCGAAATATTCTCCCTACACTTGGGGCTAAACAGCTGAAACTTACCATAATATGTCTGGGTTAAGCTCTTTCCTTAACCTTGCCTTTCAAAATCAGATTACTATGATGGAGTTTTTGAGATCCCACCATGTCCCATGGTTAAGCTTTTCCGTGATATCTTGCAAACCTATAGTATTATGCAAGCATGTCCAGAATTTTCTCAATAGGATATGCCACTAGTCAGAGAGTTTTAGTCGCAAATTTTTGGAAAGTTCAACCACGGTGAACTGGTTTTGCCATGCATGTCAGTCGACTGTGCTACTATTGCTCCCCCTTACGGAAGAGCAGTATATACTTCTGTGGAAGTATACACTGCCACTATACTTCCACAGACCTCCCCTCTACTGCGGTCATACTTCTGAAACTCTGTGCAATTTCAGCTCTTTTCTTTATACTGCCACTATATTTCTGGCACTTACACTCTCGCTTTGTGTACTGCTGCTATACTTCTACAACTTGATCACATAAAATGTAAATTCTATACTTCTGGTATACTGCCAATACTTTAGCAAATTTGAATACATCAGGTGTATATACTGCTGTTATACTGCTACAACTTCAGCTGTTTCCTGTGTACACTGCTGTTATACTTCTAATTGTCCTTACCAAAAAAGGCTTTTGACTAGAAACTATACTGCTGCTATACTTCAGTGAGAGGAATGCTGGGATAGGAATTCCTCATTCATTTGAAAAATAGGTCAACTGAATTTCCCTCCAGTGAGCACACAGTTGCTGTGTATGGCGCATGGAGAGCAGATCTATGCAGTATGCCTCTTTTCTCTGTACAGCTTTGTTCATGAACTGATGCATGTAAGTAGCATTAATATATTAGATGCCAATGGGAAAAATTCCTCTTTCATTCCATTCCCCATATTTTTCCAATACTGCATATTTTTCAAACATACTGAGGCCAACATTATGGCATGTCTGATCTAAAATTTATCATGGTGAGAGTATAGGGGGTGGTATCAGCCAGGGCAATCAGTTTAATTACACCCCAAAACATGTTTAGGCCTACCATGTTATAATACATCATATGTCCATGTTATAATGTAGTAATATCCACCATTCATGTGTGTATGATACATGCATGTGTCAATTTTTCCTGAAGGAGGATGCTTGTATATACCATTTTTATTTAGGCCACACTTGGTATACGGGGTAATCTTACACTGCTGCTATACTTCAGCCTGTCTACTGCCACTATGATGCAGGCATACTTCCACTCTACTTCTACCATACTGGCCATATACTTCTGTCTATGCTGCTAGCCCTCTTCCATTACACTGCCTCCATACTTCTGTGAAGGGTTACAGCAGCTTAATTAACATAATGTCAGCATACTGCAGTCATACTTCCACTATACTTCTACCATACTGCTACCATACTGGTCATATACTTCTGTCTATGCTGCCAGCCCTCTGCCATAACACTGCCTCCATACTTTTGTGAAGGGTTACAGCAGCTTAATTAACATAATGTCAGCATACTGCAGTCATACTTCCACTATACTTCTACCATACTGCTACCATACTGGCCATATACTTCTGTCTATGCTGCCAGCCCTCTGCCATTACACTGCCTCCATACTTCTGTGAAGGGTTACAGCAGCTTAATTAACATAATGTCAGCATACTGCCACCATAATTCTACCATACTTCTGCAACACTTCTACAACTCACAAATTCAGTCTAACATACAACCAATTGTCTTGAGAAAAACAATCTCATGGAAGTATGCTGGAAGTATATACTTCTGTCATACTGCCATTATACTTTCAGCTGCTACTGCCACTGTACTTCTATTCTACTGCGGGTATACTTCCATTTCGTAAGGGGGCCATCATTGAAGGAGTTCCATTACCAGATTCATATTTATCAGTTACACCGGAAATGGAATAAGCTCATATCAGTAATCTATGTTATATTTGTTGACCACAATTTCTCTAATGATCGAACTTAGTTGTATGATAGAGATGGTTATTCATAATGTTGTGGACAAAGTGTCAGTTTGAAGCATTGAATGGGGATGAGGCTGGTTCCCGGGTTGCCTATCCTGCCAGCCGAGTCGCCAAAAGTGTGATTGAAATCCAAAGTTCCAGTACTGGCATACAAAACTGCAGGTTGAATTACTAGTTCTGGTTTTCGCATCATTTGTATTGCTGATTCGGGTATGAGATTTCAACGACAAACTGAATCTATGAATATTGCACTCCAATATATCAAATACAGGCATGACTACATATTTGACTAGCTTGTCAATGAGCATTTTGTCTTCCTCGAATCACAATGCTAGTTTCCAGTAATGGCGATGGAACACAAATGAAAAAGGTGATGGTGGTGCCGCTGGCCTTAGAGGAAGTCCTGCTGCCCTTACAGGAAGTCATGTTGCCCTTACAAGAAGTCCTGCTGTACTTTTGCGCTGGGCAGCTAGGCGCTGGTCAAGAAGGCTCACATAATTTTAGAACCGGCCATGCCACCCCACCAAGATGTTTGCGAAAAACAAATGACTTCGCTGATGATGGGCTGGATAAGGCTCATTTTTTCAGTATTTTTAGTGCCTCTGCCTCTTCACATCTTTAGTGGACTAATGCATTGTAAAATGTGGCCTCTCACTGAATGCGCAGAGACTCATTATATACGTTTTGACAAAGTCGACAAAATTCGCACTGCTTTGTTTGCTCTGAGCAAAAGTGATACAGGACACTTACAGTGTGTCTCGTAGTTTTTATTTCATCCTTGTTGGTGGAAATATATGTGTTGAAGCTAGACATCAATACCAGTACATTCGTAAAAAAAATCACTACTGCAGAAATTCCAAACCGAGACGACTACTTGCAACTTCCTCAAACAGATATTTTCTGACCTATTTATTGCTTGCTCATTCTGAAGCACACACATCTATCAAAACCACATCTCTAATTTCCAAAGCTTTGTCCTTACAATCTGCTCTGGTTGGAAACTCGTATTGAACCAGACAGCTCCTGAAGAGCTATAGATTCCTGCATCACAACGATAACTGGCTAGTAAACATGTACATGTACATCCATGATCAACCATAAGCATACGGAGAAGATGAAAAGGGGAATTCAAGTACTGTTCCATATTAAAATGATTTGCTTTTTGAATTCTTCGAGAAATATTGGAAACCTTTTCCCGAAGAGAGTAAGGATTTGCCGGAAAGCAAAAAGACCAAAACCGCTTATGTAGCCAAAATAGTTAATGAAATTGGAACCTGTGTCATAATCAATTTCTATGTTCCCAAAGAAACATATCTAGATAAATTTCATTGAAACAAGCGGACTCGAGAAGGCCAAGCTGCCGCGAAGTGTCGGAGTCCAAGCCCCAACTGACCTCGCTGAAGAATGCATTTTCTCTTCGCGCTTGAATTGTATGATTGTTTTTATTTTGGTGCTGTTATATGAATTATGGGCGCAAAAATTGTATTATTGACGAGGGATCATATTGAGTGATTGATACAGTGACCATGCAGTGTCCAAAGACATGAAAAACATTTTAGGCCACTCAGAAGTAGAAGTTTGTGCATCTGTTCACGTAAGTCACCTAACAAGGAAAATAAGCGATTCTCGGCAGCCATTTTGAAAAGAAAACGGCCGCCATCTCGAATTCCATCAGTTCTGATGCAACAAAACTGTGTTGATCTGCTTCCTTGAGTACGCAAATGTGGGTATTACCGTTTAAATTGGCCTCCTATGTGTCTCAGAAGTGCAGAAATGCGACTTTGTGGTATTTGATGGCGGCCATTTTGAAATCCAAGATGGCGGCCAAAATACGGATTTACAAGCCAGACTCCCCCTCCAAAAATGAATCATATGTGTTTATCTATCATTCTGCCAAATTTCATGCTTTTATCAGAAAGTGCACAATCATGTTACATATC
Organism: Hanleya hanleyi; assembly: GCA_036873755.1. Classification (NCBI taxonomy): domain Eukaryota; kingdom Metazoa; phylum Mollusca; class Polyplacophora; order Lepidopleurida; family Hanleyidae; genus Hanleya; species Hanleya hanleyi. The sequence goes on along the minus strand of JAVTVY010030947.1, from coordinate 49,020 downwards.
TGCCGGACTAGAAGGCTGACTGCACAATTTGCAAATCTCTCCATAAACGAATTGGATGTTCCTTGGATTTATGTCCACCTGCACATCTTCGGGCCTCATGCGTCATGTGGAAATTTATTCAGCTCTGCAATTGAATAAATGTACGTATATATTTAAATCAAATACCAACATGAGAAGGTGTTTTTTTCTGGCATGGAAAGAATTGGCACTGCTTCAAAATCTAAGACTTCGACGATCATAAATTAGATTGTGCTAAACTGATTGGTGAAGCTACATGTAAGTTTATCCTGGATTATATACTGCTCTCCTGTAAGATTCATATAGATGTGCTATACATCTAGCCCCTTGAGGCTCCCGGGGATTGAGCTGGGGTGTCGTTGTGCACACTCCAGGTCATGGTAAGAATAGGTCTCAGTTCCTCAGAGAGCTTGTCGTAAGAGGCGACTAACTGGGGCACCTGTGGGGATCTCGGGTATGAAAAGGAAAAGAACTCTACCCGTGTGGTTTCCGGGTGTGAAAAGGAATAGGAACCAATGTCGTGATAGGAATGAAATAGTGTTGAAAGCGACGTTAAAATCATATTCACTCACTCATGCTAAACATCTATATCCTCGGAACTAGCTGCATGTATTGTAGCTTTGTTTGACAGCACCTCACTCTAGTGAATGTACATCAGTCGGTTGAACTCTGTTTACACTGATGTGCAATGTAAATAAAAACAACATGCATTGGGAATTAGACAACATAATGTTGTAATGTTACATTTGATCAGTATTTGCTCATATTGACTTTGTATACAGTTGTATTGTCCGATGTTCTGCATGGTGCATGTCTGCACGAACAAATTGTTTGGAACCATACATGCCTGATATGTCCAGTGCACACTTATAATTGGAACATTAATGACTATCATGATAATATATGTTGTACCGTTATGATCATATCAGTAACTGTAACAACATTTTATTGAATCTGGATAGTATAAATGATCGGAATATTCTAGCATGGCCCAGCACGTGCTAATATTTTATCGCCAATTATAACTAAACTGCGATAAGGTGGTGTTGAACACTTTATTGAATCTGGAGAGTATCGATGATCAGAATATTCTAGCATGGCTCCAGCATCAATTGTTGGTCACGGGTACCACTTGACATGAATGCTCGAAATGCTCGCGACGCAAGGATGGGAATAGTCATGTGGTGTGTTTGACTTGGCCTGGGGATTTCTTTCCGCAGTGGATCACCACAGACTCGGGCTTCGACGGCACTACCTGCATCACGGCTGGCTCTGCATTTGTATTGCTTGAGGAGCTTCTTCAAATTAGGGCATGAGTTCTGTGATAGGAATGGCATATGCCGATTACCCAAATGGGATACACCATGCCCAATGTAGAGTTCTGATCTGGATGGGGAGTTGCAATTGTAATGGCGTATGCCATTCCCACCATGCCATTGCATGGTATGGCATATGCCATCCTTTGTCTGCTGTGTTCCAAAAAGTATGCCATGGAGTTCCTGGGAGTTCCAACTCGGCGCACCATGCCACTCTGTTTGGAACACCTTATGCCCGTTCCTGGCAGTTCCCAATTTTAAGAAGCTCCCTTACACAAGCTCAACACATAATGCAGTTCATACCACAAGCAAAGAATGATGCTAGCTTGTCCACTGTCTACCTCACTCTGGGTATATCCCTGGATGCAGTTGATAATGGTACAGCAGGCTCACCAGGTTTGTGATCCACAGTCTGGAGAGTAGCATGTTGGGAAAGCTGGCTTTGTTTTCTTTCACCAAGAAAGGAGGCTCGCGCATGCTGAAAGTCCTCACTAAGGCTTCGCGCATCTCTAATGATACCGAACCATCTCTATCCGTTGTATTGACTGCTCTCATCTGCCATAATGAACTTAAGGTCAATCATAGTTCAGTCAACAAGGTTCCATGAATCCGAGTTGTCTTCATTTTGCAGCTGTGACCGTTCCTAAGCACGACTTATGGGACTTGATCACAGCTGTGCTTATTCAATACTTATGGTGTTCGTCAGGGGATGTAACACCCTGCTGCTTGAAGTGGAAGATGTCCAGTCCCGATTGTCGTGCCCTAGGGGTGCACGCGGGTTTTCATACAACTCAGATCTCACCCAGGCCGATGAGCAGTCATTGGATGACATGGCCATGAAGGTTGATCTATCATCGCAGGAAGATTCCATCCTGCCCATTGACACAGGTCCAGAGCAGGGCCCTCATTATCAGTGAGTGCCTCCCCACTGCCCAGGACACAGAATCTCCAGCTCGATCTGCATTGGTTTGTGGTGGGGGGGAGAGAGGTGCGCTGGGCCTGACGCTCTAGTGAAGCAACCCAGACATGTCGGGAGGGGTCCTCAGATGAACTGGTGCAAGCACTTTTGGTCAGACGCCCTATCACTACAGAATGTCACAGAGGGATATTGGATGACTTGGAACATTCCAGGCCACTCATTGGTTACAAGCTTCGGGTCCGTCTTTCATAATTCAGCTATCATCCATTAAAGAATATCCGCGTCTATAATCCAAAGACCTATTCCATATAACAGCATTAGCACCAAATTCAAAAAGACAATCATAGTATACATAAACATAGATTAGTTTCCTGCAAGAGAGACGCGATTTTCAGTGATGCCGGCAAGACATTATCATCATGATGTTCCAAAATATCAAATCCATATCGCTGATCAGTATTCTAAATCCATATGATATTCATTGTAAAGTCATCATCTAGAGAATGATGTATCTGTCACGCTTTGATTGTGACTGTTCATATGAGCACCATGATGATCTTGAAGTACATGGGTTCATACGGCCCCTAGCCCTAACCCAGCTACCTCAGAACTCGGAACAGGTATATGGGAAGAGGTATGCTACCTCATAACCAAAGCAGATGTAAGAGAGGTGACAGATGCATCAACGGATCAAGGGCTTTATACCAGGATGTTTTCTGGGTAAAAAAAATACTGATGAATGGCAACTGGTCATGTATCAACAGCACCTCAACCGCTTTATCCGGGTTGAGAAGTTCAAAATGGAAACTGTCAGATTGATGCAGGCTGACCTTCGGATCGGCATGTGGGTCACATCAATAGAAACCAATCAACATGGATTGCAGGAAGCACTTACAGTTTGCCATCAATAGCAAGGTACTGGAATTACTGGAACTGCCATTTGAATTACCTCCCAGAGTTCTCAAATGGGTAGTGGATGCCCCGACATTCGTCCAATGAAGATCTGTTGTGGTCATCAGCATCTACATCGACGATTGGTTGGTCAAGGGTCCATCGGAAATGGTGGTTACCTTTGTGATCAGATTGACATTATTCCATATGCTTTTGACCGGCAGAAATGTCAATGTCTCCAAGTCTACGATGAGCCCTTCACAGTTGTTCATTCATCTGAGGGTAGGTTCAATCTCCTGATCAGGTGGGTCTGCCCATTGCTCTCGGCGAATTTGTACATTACAGTCCATTTCAACGCGGACCAATTCAGATGTATCTAATGTGCTTCTGGGAACAGAGCACGGGACATCGGAACCAACCAATCCTGGTAGATTGTTCTATTACCAGCGCCAAGCTGCTGGCAGAACTGACAGTGTCTCCTTACAGGGGCACCATTGCATCCATCCTAGTGTAACGGGCGGGGATTTTTAGGCGCTATCGGGATTCGATCCGGGGTCCTCTTACTTGCCACACCAACGCTCTACCGACTGAGCTAAAGGGAAATTCCCTCTAGCTGTGAGCTAGTACAAGCACTGGTGCAAGTGCCTCCCGTTACACTCCTCCCCGCCTAAATCCTCTCCCCCTCCGAGACAACCCAATTTCTCAGGTCCAGAGCCCCACACTCCAGGATCCAGTGGTCACGGCACCAAAATGTAACGGGAGGTTTTCCCGGTGATCTAGGTTCGAGGATTCGCAGTGGTAGAATGTCGTAACCTGGCATGCGAGGATACTGGCAGAGAAGGCGTAATCAATAGAAGAACACAAGTCTGAGAGTAAGATCAAATATATACTATGCATTTATTCAGACGAACAAAAGGTACTCGCGGCTAACAATTCTCGCGGCTAACAATTTCGCTAGTAATCATGATCTCGCGGATAGCATCAAATCAAATAAAATGTCAGATATGTCTTTCCCGGAGAAGGTCAATCAAAGCAAAATATTGAATGACACCCCAAACAAAATAGTCCGAGGAACCAGTCCATTCGACAGACTTTCGCTCCTACTCAATGGTAAATAACCGGGCAAATATACTGCCGTCTGTCCTTAACCAAAGAAAAGGGGGGAAAACGGAAGAGAAACAACTCAGGCAAACATGGTACCTTTCAGGTGACCTCCGAGGAGAAAGCGATTTGCCAAAGCAGGACTCTATTCTTATAGAACGCAATAGCAACACTTTACAAGTACGCCTCATTTACATATTACACTCTATTGATTAATTTGTAAATTCGCATATTGATATTTTCCAATATTCAGCGATCCGCGAGATACAAACAATATTTAAGCAAACACCTGCTTCGGTCAGTAAGATTATCCGTGTCAAATTCATCCATAATTCAATATAAAATAATCATATTCCACGACATCTCATGTTCATAATGTAAATATCAAACGTCACCTGAACGTATAACAAATAAATTCATCGGAAATCAACGTCCCTCACACTAGTTTCTATTTACGGACACCTCCGTGGGTGGCTGGGGAGCTAGGTGCAGGGAATGTGGACCAAGCAGGATCAATCTCTGCATATCAATCTCTTGAGATGAAAGCAGCCATCATTGCTCTAAACCAGTTTCTTTTGATCATTCAGCGGGAAGTTGTTCTGGTCTGATCAGACAGCTTGATAGTGGCCATGTACATAAACAAGCAGGGCAGGATCAGCCCCCTCCTCCCCCCCCCATGTATTATGATCTTGAACGCGTTCCAGTGGTGCATGGTGCATCAGGTGGGCCTATGTGCTGCACATATTCCGGGGAGTACAGAATCTGCTTGCAGATGCTCTGTCTCGTCAACAGAAAGTCCATCCAACAGAATGGCAGCTAAATGACTAGTATATGTGTCCGAATCTATAAATCATGAAAGAAGAGATGATCTAGAAAGTGATAGCCAAGAGGTTATCTGGATTGAAGCCAAACCTATTCACCATAAATCCTACCTTATTGCGTTTGTTTACCGACCTCCTGACTCCCCCTCCTCTTGGATTGATCAGTTTGATAGTACATGTAGTATGCTTGATAAAGCAATTTCTGAGCAAAAAGAGCTGCTATTACTCGGTGATTTCAACATAAACTTACTTAAAGAAAACAACATGAAATGGAACAGCTGTATCGGAAACTACAGTCTTGAGCAACTGATAGATGAGCCAACACGTGTAACAAAGCATACTTCAACTTTGATAGACCACATCTACACATCAAATCCAAACTATACATCCATGAAACCAAAGTTCCCAAAATTGCTCTAAGTGACCATTACCCGATCTGTTTAGTCCGTAACATAGGAAGAACCCACACTACTATACCCAAACAGCAACATAAAACCATTCGATATCGATGTATGAAAAAGTTTGACGAGCAAGATTTCCTAAATGATCTTAAGAAGCAACCATGGAATTTACTCGAAAATCAAACTGATGCAAGTGAAGCTACTGCCCAGTGGACTCGCCTGTTACATCAGGTAATTGACAAACATGCACCAATTAGAGAGCACCGTGTCAAATTCACTTCTACACCTGTATGGATGACTGAAGAAATAAAGGAGGCTATTAGAAATCGGGATTACTATCATTCACAGAAGGACAGGAAAAATGAATGCCTATGGCGAAATAAATTAAACTATCTTATAAAAACAAGTAAACAGAAATATATTGAAAACAAAATACAAAATGATGAATCAAAAAATATATGGACAATATTCAAAGAAATAAATCCCAAATCAAAAATTTCCACTTCAGGTCCAAATCACTTAACTATAAATGGCAAAACAACTGACGATCCTTTGGAAATAGCTTCTCACCTGAACGAGTACTTCACAAATATATCACAATCTATGCAACAACCAAATTTATCTGAACCAAACTTGGAAAAACTAAAATCATACATAAATAATAAAGTTTCCCCTGATACCAACTTCAGTATACCATTCATGACTACAACATCTGTCTACAATCATCTAAACAGTATAGATCCCTCTAAGAGTACAGGTACAGATGATCTCTCCCCAAAATTCCTCAAACTTGCTGCTCCAATAATTACAGAATCACTCACTAAATTAATAAACCTCAGCATAGCAACAAACACATTTCCCTCTACCTGGAAGATGGCTAAAGTGACCCCAATACATAAGTCTGGAAGCAAAACAATGCCAGGGAACTACAGGCCTATCTCTGTTTTACCAGCCATATCCAAAATTTTAGAAAGGCATGTTCATGACTGCCTTTATAATTATCTCACAAAAAACAATTTACTTAACAAAGCACAGTCAGGTTTTAGAAAAGGACACTCAACCCAAACAACACTAACAAACCTTACCGAACAATGGCTAAAAGCCATTGACAACCAGGAGGTGGTGGGTGCCATCTATGTTGACTTCAGAAAGGCATTTGACTTAGTAGATCATGACATTCTACTAAACAAGCTAAAATGCTATCGACTAAACCAGACTGCACATGATTGGATAACATCATATCTGTCCATTAGGCAACAGACTGTTACTGTACAAAGTCAAAGCTCGGCCTCCAATCAAATACTGGCAGGTGTACCACAGGGATCAATACTAGGCCCTTTACTGTTTATTATATATGTCAGTGATCTTCTTCTTGAAAATGATGCTTCACCCATGACCACCTCTGCCATAGAATTATTTGCCGATGATGCTAGTCACAAACTCTGGACAATCTGTTGAAGTTGTAGAAACTGTCCTCAATCATGACATAAATTGGCTAAACCAATGGTGCATAGAAAACAGACTCGTAGTGAATTTTGATAAAACACTGGCTATGCTTATTGCTTGTCCCCAAAAACTCTGTCGCATCAAAAAGAATAATCTGGAAATATTGCTGGATGGCAGTCCAATTCAGAATGTAGATTCACATAGATAACACATTGACATGGAGAACGCATATCGAGGAATTAGCGAAGAAACTCTCCTCACTTATTGGACTGTTATACAGGAATAGACACCTATTGTCAACAAAGGCCAAATATTTATTCTACACTGCATATATTCAGCCTCATATTGACTATTGTCTTACAATCTGGGGAAATGCCTCCAATTGCTATCTTGAAAGAATTCACAGACTCCAAAAAAGAACCGCCCGAATCATCTTACATGCTGACCCTGTCACACCATCAAAGCCACTGTTTAAACAATTGAACTGGATTACTATATATGAAAGATTATTTGTTCAAAAAGCAATTCTCACTTACAAAAGCCTAAATTCTGAAATTAACACTACACCCAATCTATTCCAGAGAACAGCTGATGCTACAAGTCGAACTACAAGGTTAATGTGTGCTGGTCACTTGTACATTCCAAAAGGCAGGACAGAGTATTTCAAAAGAAGTTTGAGTTACTCTGGTGCCACACTATGGAATAGCTAGCCTGCCTCAAAACGGCACAGTGCTGAGTCTGTGAATTCATTCAAGAAACTTGTAAATAATTTTGTAAATAATAACAGAGATTGATTATTTGTATGTTACATATATATTATCATCAATTGTGCTTTATAGATACAATATATTTGAACATCTTTCTTTTGTTATGAGGGCCTCAAGGGAGAACAGTCTCTGACTGATTGTGTAACCCTCGTTAAATAAAGCATTTATTATATATAATGCTTCAAAGTCTTCAATCAGTGGTCTGCACCTAACATAGATATATGCTACAAAGAACAACAAGAATCTCTGAGTAAGATGGTGGTAGAACACACAAGTGTCTTTATATGCTACACTGGGTTTCCCATGCATGGGATTGGCTGAGATGCGCTAGACAATTGGTAATAATAAGATTAGAGATTACCCCCAACAGTATTACATAATATGCTGTATATTACATATAAAAGTATACGTGTCTCTCATAAAGGCAGAGGAGGGGGATAAAAACCCTTTCCATTGTCCTTGTTCTCTTAATGCTCGTTAAATTTTGTTATTTAGTTCTTCAAGTGTTCAACATTTGACCGATTCCTCTGAGATTTCACCAGTATAAATATGGGATAACACATGTTGCATACCAAAATTGAGATCAGTATGTCAAAGGTCAAGGTTACTGTGGCCTAAATAATAAATTATTGAAAATTGCAATTCTTCACTAGTGGATATAGCTGAGGAAGGGAAGAAACATGTTGCAAAACAAATTGAGGTCAAAAATTCAAGATCACTTTGACCCAAATATGGGGAAATTCGAAAGGTCAAGGCTCAAAAGGTCAAGGCCATTAGGGATTATGAAAATCATGCTAAAGAAACCATTCAACATTTTTTTGAGTGGATGCATTCATACTGGCCACTAAGATTGAGGTCGAAAGGTCATTGACTGCTACCAGCAACTCACTGAAAACACGAAAGATTTCACTTTTATTGTAGATTTTATTCTAATGACACGATCCATTGTGTCAATTAGGCTCTTGTTTTACATACTGAAATATTGTTTCACCAAAGTCCAAACATGTATTGTTTAATGAAGATTCTAATTAGAGCACTCTTGTCATTGATTTTGCAGCATTGCCAGATGCAAAAAGCCATTCAGAGGCAACACCATCCACAACCAGTGTTGAGAAGATGAATGTATGTTCAGTATATTTCTTTGCACATGGTTAGTCAAAAGTAATGTTCACCTGTAGTTTTGTTCATTTATTCATCTGAAGATATAATGTATTGTGTATATGAATATAACACAATGAAGGGCACTCCCTGTCTGCTATATCCACCCATTGTATGTTTTATTTATGGACAAAAATATACAGATAATGTGTATATACCAATGATGCTCATGGATAGAAAGTGCATTCCCCACATAATGTGGAAATGCATGAAAACGGACACATGAATGAGACACTTCACATGTTTAGCTGTTTTCAGGTATCTCTATTGCACTTTGACTTTCTCTCCGAGAGTTGTTACTTGGCATTGGAAAAATGTGCAACAGAAATATCTGAATATAAAGAGTTTCATTCCTGTTTCTTCATCAACTGATGTGTTCACTCATTACTGCGTTATGGACAGAATGCACTTTCCTTTCGTGAGTGCTATTGGTATATACATAATATATGTATATTTTTTCCATGAATAAATATACCATGGTCATGATGGTTGAATATAGTGGAGAGATGAAATACCCTTCCATGTGTTATATTCATATACACAATAGTGGAGAGATGAAATACCCTTCCATGTGTTATATTCATATACACAATAGTGGAGAGATGAAATACCCTTCCATGTGTTATATTCATATACACAATAGTGTGGAGAGATGAAATACCCTTCCATGTGTTATATTCATATACACAATAGTGGAGAGATGAAATACCCTTCCATGTGTTATATTCATATACACAATAGTGGAGAGATGAAATACCCTTCCATGTGTTATATTCATATACACAATAGTGGAGAGATGAAATACCCTTCCATGTGTTATATTCATATACACAATAAATTGGAACTTCATATGAATACATGAACAAAACCACAGGTGGACATTGTTGTTTTTGACTCGCTCTGTATATTCAGTTAATTGATGAGTTGCTCTGCAAAATGAAGTAGGTTAAAGCAAAATAACTTGATACTATGGTGGTCTGTTTGGGCCCTTGTATATTTGTCACATTGTAGTAATGTTTGTTTTCACTTGTCATTGGTTTAGCTCAAGCGAAGACAGCCCAGGCAGGATGTCTGTCATTCAAAACACTGATCAAATTGACAAAGAGAAATTAATATTTAATAAAAAGAAACACAAAGGCTGGGCAATTAGTATGTTATGACTGTGTTGTCCTGAGCCAAACCATTGATGAGTGAACAGCAGTGCATGGTCCTGAGCTGAAAGTCCAAATAGATGCAATAAGTGTTGTGTTTCAGGGTGTGAAGAATAGATAAATATTATTTACTTCAATTTATACTGGTTCAACTGTCCCCTCCCCCCAAAATGGTGTATCATGTTGGGTACACCGGTTCTCGTCAGATATTTGGATGGGTGACCAGGTACTGTAGCTTTTGGGCAGGATAATAGCAACTGTGGGCATTCTCATGTCCCAGCACATCTATGTAGGCACTGTTGGGATATGACTGAAACATAGTTGAATATGACATTAAATCCAACTTACACCAAAATGTAATCAGGTAATTTTGGGATCACATTATTCCTTAGAACAGTCAGATTCAGCTGATTGTCTTTGCTATCATTCAGAAAACTGCCTTGGAGGACATGCAGATTCATTTCAGATTCCAACTGTAGATTTCATTCTTTCTTAGAAATGTTACTGGAGATTGCCATACCAATGTGGTGAGCAGACATGCACTATTTAATGTATGTTCTTTATGTATTCCTACACAGAGACCAGATGTTCCCCACCAGAGTCTGAGGGATGTCTCTTGTACATTGAAGGTTGATGACCAGCTCAATAACATTGATGTGGGAGAGATGAGGACAGGTTATTACCCCTTTTTTTTATTTGTAAACTTTTGCGCCAGTTAGTAGCATGGGCAACTGGAATGATAAGTTATTTAATACATTTGTGTTTAATAGGCTTATGTTTGTAATTATTAAAACATGGCAGTGTGACTAACGTCACAGGACCTACGAAGTACAGTAGGCATTAGGACTCGAACGCGAACTGAACTCTTGGAAATCCCCACCCCCAGTTGAAATCCTGCATATATTAAGATGGGCACTGCCCAAGTCAGAATCGCCAGTGATTTTCATCAAAACTCACCAGAAATTTTCATCAAAAGTAGGTCAGCTCAGAACTTGTTGGTAACAGTCTCCTAATGCGCCTTCATTCCAAAATAAATAACACTCGCCGATTTAATTTTACAATTTTCTAATTAAAAGAAACAGATTGAATAATATAGGTTCAGTAGATTTCAAGCTTTACGTGTGAAAATACATTTACATCTCTTTAATGGTTTTCAGTGCCCTTGTACAGGATCAAAACAACTTTTTGAATCACATTATTTTCCCAACAATACGACAATTTTTTATATATAGTACTATAGTAGAAAGGTAGCATTTATGTAGTTTACGGTAATTCAACTCACGACCAACACCTTCTATGCACAAGATAATAATGATTATATGTCATTCTCCTGAGCATAACCGGTACAAAGACGAATAAATAGCGTCTCTACATCACGTTGTTATCTAGATATATGAGACAACACATTTTGGGCATCGGCAATCTGATGAATGTACTATTCCGGTTTTCTTGTATCTGCTATACAGGACACCGACCACTGTAATTTGATGTGACAAGCAGCAGAGTAGAAACCAGCCTTATCTCAGTGGGCTTGGATATAAATCACTGTTAAAAACCACAAGGCTCGGATAGAGTCTCTCTCTGTGTTTGTTCCAAGGACAAGCCTTAATGACTTTTAAATCCACTGATAAGGCTTCATGGTCATAAAAGGAACATGATACTGTTAAAGGCCACATGGATGGTATGTATCTATAACAATATACTGAAGTGTTAATTATAAATCTAATTTTAATCAGAATTATTTCAGATCAGAACTTGCTGGTAACAATGCCCTAATGCACGTTCATGCCAAAAATCAAGGTTCTAATGTCAACGGTTCTCCTTATTTTGCCGACGAAAGGATTCGGATGGACTGACTGACTCACTCATTACCGGACAATTTGCGATCTGTAGCCTACTTCGTAGGAATAATTTTCAAAGCTGTCAGTTGTTAACTTTATATTGATTTACATTGATTGAGGATTGAAGAAATGAAGCCCAAGCTCTCTGTTTTTGTAGACCAACATAATGATGTCTTACTTTTTTCTATCATACAACTTTTGCTGAATAAACAAACATTTAGCATTACTCTCTCATGGGATTAGATTTTAATTCAGCATAAAAAAAAGCTCAGTAGCATTGTCATTCAGAAGCTCTTTAATTTTGGTATAAATAAACAGAAAGAAAAGTATCAAATTTAGCATTCAACCCAACATGGTTCATGTAATGTATTGGAATTTCTTATTTATTACTATCAAAATAGTTTAATTAGACTTTAATTTTGACATGGATAGCTTTACATCAGTATCTTGTTTATGCTGTTTCCCCTAGAGATGATTAGAAGGGTTTTGTAAAAGAATGTGTAATTGATTGGTTGCCAACTTCAATATTGTGTTGCACAATGTCATCCTCTTCAACAGGTTATAATAAAGCCAACCTACAATCAACCATACATGATCTAACAATAAATTTTCTGTGATTAAATGTTTGGAACAACACACGTTGTTGTATAATGAAGGCGGAACAAGGAAATAATGAGTTATATATTTAGACTGGCTCAAATTAATCTGTATCTACTGTCCGAAATGTAACATGAATCAATGTGGAATTACTCCACTGCCATTTTTCAAATCGACTATCAAAACTATATTAAATGTAGTCTTATTATGGATATGGAAAATCTAAATTAGACTGGAATTCAAGGATATCATATTTTAAAATTAATTGTGATGTGATGAAAGATGTCAAATTGCTCTCAAATATTGTGTGACAAAGTGCAGTTCATCAAATGGATCATGGTTGTATGTAGGTGGAGAAGATGGTTGTTCAAAATGAGAGCACAGATGTGAAATGTTGAGTGCCGTTTATTTGCAGATTTGAACATGCTGAAGGGATATCTCCATTACCTTCGCTTTGAAGAGAGACGCAAACAGAGGATAGACATTCTGGAGTATTGCTTATCTAATCATGCCAAGTTTGACCACTTCATGGTTACCAATATGCAGAAAGTGGTGGACTCGCACTTCATGTATACGACCAAGGAGAGTCCCGTCTCTGAACCAGTCCTCCAGGGTTTATGGTATGAAGTGTGTGGTGCCGATCAGCTGGCTGTCCCCTGGACCATCTACCCGTTCCTCATGATGTTCATGTATGTGACGATCATCGCCTCACTGGTGTACACAGTTTTAAAAGGTCGGGATCTGAATTCCGACCAAGCCACCGAGTGGCTAGCCTGTGTCCTCATCTCCATCTTAGAGGATTTCTTCCTCTTTCAGCCCCTTAAAATTCTGCTTTCGGCAGTCTTTGTAAGAACAAAATTATCTTGCCAGAAGAATGAACAGTCAGTTAGTTTTGATATGTTAGACAAGTGTTAGAGATTTATTGAAGCCTTTTCATGGTGTTTGTTCAACAGGGCATACCGAACAAGATAAACCTTAAAGTTAAACTGTCTTTATACAAGGGAACAGCAGGAATGCTCATATTGCAGCTATCTGGTCATATGCCCGATCGTGTGATCGGTTATGCCAGGGTCGACCCAAATGGGTATTTCTTCTCGCAGTCAACTGGCGATGCCACATATTCCAACAGTAGCGAACAACCTGTCATCTGCTCCATAGATAAGGTTGGATGCCTCAAACATATTTCATCACCCCAGATTCAGACAAACCACATAATCAAGTAAAATGGGCCTAACTGTAAAGTTATGCAATATTTTTGCTCCAGCAATTTTCCTAGGCCACACCCCTATTTATTTCATATTTAATACATAGGCCAAATTTCCAACTCTGTGCAAACATGTCAAGTTGAGTATCAAATTGAAGCTAATGATTTACTCAATGCTAAAATATATATTGAAATTGAACATTTTATCATGTGCAGCCATTCTGAAGTCCTTTAAGGTCACCTCATCTTCATTTATCAAGTCAATTTCTACGTTCCCACTTCGTACCTGCCTTGATTTAACTGACCATCTTCAGTGTTCAAAATCTGAGGTGTAAATTTCAACTACGAATAAGAGACGGACCAATCAGAACCTACATGCTGATTGTGTGTAGTGTGACATCATCCTCATATGGTGATTGTATTGGCCCAATATATCGGTCAGCCAATCAATAACGCTCTTCTATGGCAGATTTCGAAATTCAAATGGTTTCAAGGTCCGTGACATCTCATGTCTATTGATAAGTTCTTTGAACATTGAAGGAAGCCAGATCAAGGGAAGTTTGAAGTGAGAATGTAGAAATTGGCTTGATAAAATGAAGATGGGTCACCTTGGCTCATCCAATCTCATTAACAAGCTGGATCAATGATCACCATTACACATCAAAGAAAGAACTTTATGGCAGTGACGATAAAAAATGGATGATGCATATTACACTTATTCATATTACATATTCATTAAAACTATGTCAATTTGAGGTCATTTAATCCTATTCGGCCAAGGCAATTTGAGGTTAAATGCAGACTGAAGAGGAATGGGTGTGACTGATTCATTATCCTTATAGCTAAGTAGCTAGAACTTACCACACTATATCTATTCATGTAGGTGAAGCCCTACTACAAAATATGAACAAATCCAAGATGATCACAGTGACTTCGACGTGTTGTCAAAAGGCAATTCTGGTCAAGATTTGGTCTGAATTTCTTTTATGCAATTTCTTAAACAAAAAGAGAGCTGCAAATTAGAAAATTATTACTGTTAGATAACATAACTTAGGCTGCATTTATGATGAAAACAAAGGCAACACTGAAGAAGAACTAACAAAATGCAGGTTTTCAGTGCTACGCTCATGTCCAGCATTCAAATTTACCTGCTTGTTTGGTTATGCAAATAGGACAGAAATAACCTCAATATGATGGCCGGACTACACAGTTTCATCTCTTTTACTCACTGCACAGCGGGTCGCATAGGTGTGGCGCGGGATAGGGTGGGGCGAGAGACCTGGGGTTTTCGCTACCTGAGATTCCATGGGCCAGGCTTGCACCCTACAGTAGAATGGGTCGACTGCGCATGCGCGATTGAGTAGTAGAATAGAAAGGGCACGCGATCTTCCTATCCCTATAGGTGTGGTGCGTGATAGGGTGGGGCGAGAGACCTGGGGTTTTCGCTACCTGAGATTCCATGGGCCAGGCTTGCACCCTACAGTAGAATGGGTCGACTGCGCATGTGCGATGAGAAGTGCGCGATGAGTAATATAGAAAGGGCACGCGATCTCCCTATCCCTATAAACTAACCCATGGGGGTGAATGAACACATGGGGGTGAATGAGGTCTCCCTAGTATAATCCATGGCGTGTCCTACTCCTCCTCCTCCGCTTTACTCACTGCACAGCGGGTCGCATAGGTGTGGCGCGGGATAGGGTGGGACGAGAGACCTGGGGTTTTCGCTACCTGAGATTCCATGGGCCAGACTTGCACCCTACAGTAGAATGGGTCGACTGCGCATGCGCGATGAGTAGTAGTATAGAAAGGGCACGCGATCTCCGTATCCCTATAGGTGTGGCGCGGTATAGGGTGGGGCGAGAGATCTGGGGTTTTCGCTACCTGAGATTCCTTAGGCCAGGCTTGCACTCTACAGTAGAATGGGTCGACTGCGCATGCGCGATGAGTAGTGCGTGATGAGTAGTATAGAAAGGGCACGCGATCTCCCTACCCCTATAAACTAACCCATGGGGATGAATGAACCCATGGGGGTGAATGACTCAGCACTCGTTTCGGTGAACCAAAGATAAGGGGATGGAACCGATAATGCTAGGCAAGGTTAAAGCCACCACTGGGTCATAAGATCCCATATGTAGGTCATGCTAAGAATAGTCCTCAGGTCCTCAGACGGATTGTTGCTAGAGGCAACTAACTGGGGTACCCATGGGTTCTCGGGTGTGAAAAGGAATATAGAACCCGACCCATTAGGTTCATGAGCATGAAAAAGAATAATTGTTTAAAGCAGCATTAAGGTAGTCCGCTGGTGGTTTTGGGCTTTGGCGGCCATTTTCCATGTTTTTGCCTGTTTTTCTCATTCGGTTATATCCCTTTCCTAGGTTTAAGAGATAGGGATTTCCTTCAAAAAGCTTCTAGCCGAGAATTTTGTGCACCAACAATCATTCAATTTGATAAATTTTAATAGACATTGTGATTATCTTCAAACAGTTAGAATATAAGAAAAAGTTAAATACTATTTAGGCCCCATAAAAAAAATGCCTTGTTTCCCATCACCACCCGCCCCGATTTTTCCGCCCGCCCCGATTTATTTTTTATTTCTTTCTCACCTGCCTTGTTGGTGTTTCTTTTGGTATGAAAATGAGGCTTAACTGACTCTGGTTTGCACCAGCGACTGTTGTGGCGCGCTATGAATGCTTGTTGCAGATACTGACTGCTTTGTGTGTGGAGATACTGCAGATGTTTATCTAGTCGTCCTTTCCAAGACTGTGATAATAATTCTGTTACTTTTTTATCTGTAACTGAACCTCGTTGAAGGTCTTTCAATGAAAAGTATCTTTCCCGTAATCAAGGCGACATGTCCGTCGGCGTGATATTGTTGCGCTCTTTGCAATTTTATGGTTCTAATCTCATTTTCGTTCTGTGTATAAATTTCTAGTCGTATATAAATGTATAGTACTAATACAGGAACACAACTTCTGCAGCATTGTCACGGTATAAATGTATAGTTGATATTCATTTTCCATTGAAGAACTTACGTTGTTCTATTTCTCAGTGATATAGTTTCATGCCTAGTGGACTTTGTGGTATTGACTGCCTACGGTCATATTCATGACGGTCAATTCATGATCGTCATGTTCTCCATTTCGCGAGAATAGCTCAGCTTATTGTTTCCTGCTGGAATAAAACACCCACAGTTTTGTCTTTCAAATCACAATGATTTAGATTTTATCAATACCATCTTTCGAGTTCTGTCTACCTGCATAGGAATGGAGACTTTGCGACTACGAAATCAGAATAAGATCATATTGCAGTATGCAGGAGGTGAGAATGGAAATACAAACGCCATGGGATTTCTGCCGATTTATCCAATATATTCAATCAATCTCTAGCAAGACTGTGTACAAAATGAAACTTTAAAATCCATTTTATATACATGTATACCATTTTAGGACCAAATTAGACTATCACTATCTTAATATCTGTAGATCCTTGAATGAACTAAACCATTCCTATGCTCTTCCGAAAATAAAAAAGGACCGCCCGTCCGACTTTTTGAAAAGTCAGTGATGGGAAACAAGGCATTTTTTTTATGGGGCCTTATATAATTTTTTCATGAATATGCTTCAAAACCAGGGTTATTCCCTATGTTTTCTGGGTTATCAAATGGAGCTTGGGTCAGTCCATTTAACATTGTCTACAGCTAAAAAATGCACACGAACCTATAATTCTTTCTTTGTTTCTCCTCATATTACACAATTTGGAATGCAACAATAAGTTAATTACTTTGATTTACCACCAGCGGACATCCTTAAATCATAATCACTCACTCGCCCATATGTTGTATTGATAATCTGGGCCAATAACTATCATATCATGCCACTAAGATAGCTTTTGAGATAATGACTAACTGAGTGAATATGATTTTAATAGGCCGCTGATAATTAATGGTTCGTTTCCCGTAACCAGCCCTTATCTATATTTTGAGGGCAAATAATTAAAATCCACGAGGGATTTACATTTTCATGAGTAAAACTTGCTCATTTTCTTCATATTTGTATACAATTGGTTTGCAAGTTAAGAATTAATAATTATCGCACTCAGCATGTGTATTTTTACAAGCAAGGTTATGAGAAACAAACAATTTATTAACAGTGGCCTTAAGGTCGCTTTCAAACATATCGCTAAGTTGGGTATAGTACTACAGGGGTAAAAGCGTTCGGTGTCCGGTTATTTTCGTTTAGTTTGACCTAACGAAACGCGAACGAAACGAAATGTAAACGCGTTTCAAACGCTTACCAAACGATTATAGGAAACGAAACGCTTTCAATATCGCTTAATTTTTATTTTATCAAAACGCGTTTCCCTCGTCAAACGCGTTTGCTCTCATAGAAACGCGTTTATAAACGCGTTTGTGAATGCGTTTTATAAACGCGTCGAAACGCGTTTCTCTTTTCGTTCGACTCGTACAAATTTGTGTTTTATTTTGCAAACCAGGCCATGAAGCTCACGTGTCGGGGCTTTCCCCAGCCGCTATTTTAATCCCTGTGCTATAAATATATGTGGCATAGCCTTTAATATACAAGGGTAAAAACGTTGTGTCCGGTAATTCGTTTCGTTTATATATTGCCCTAAGCTTAAATCTTTTCGTTCACCAAGCGAAACAATATATGTCTTCCCGTACCAAGCGAAATGATTAGTCAGGCATGTGATACCGAGCCGAAAAAGCGTTTCGCCTGACCTTGACTCCATGCAGCTTTTGATCAACACTCAGTCACCGAACCGTTGTACAAAGAAAAAACCCCAGACCAAATTGTATTCTCGCCCGACGAAGCAACCGTGGTGTGGATGGTAATGCTTATTTAACAACAACAACAATAAAACGCGTTACGAAACGCGTTTCCAAAACGCGTTTCGAAATGCGTTTTCAAAACGCGTTTTAAACGCAAGCTTAAATCTTTTCGTTCATTAAGCGAAACAATATTTGTCTTCCCGTACCAAGCGAAATGATTAGTCAGGCGTGTGATACGAATCGAAAAAGCATTCCGCCTGACCATGACTCCATGCGGCTTTTGATCAACACTCAGTCGACGAACCATTGCACAAATAAACAAAAACAGACCAAATAGTATTCTCGCCCGACAAAGCAACCGTGGTGTGGACGGTGATGCTTATTTAACAACAACAACAACAATAAAACGCGTTCCGAAATGCGTTCCCAAAACGCGTTTCGAAACGGGTTTCCAAAACGCGTTTCAAACGCGTTCATAAACGCGTTCGTGAAACGCGTTTTATAAGCGAAACGAAACGAAAGATAAATGAACATACCGATGATCAAACGCGTTTGCGAGGTATAAACGCGTTCTTTGAGAAGCAAACGAAACGAATACAAAACGCGTTCAGAACGCTATTGAAACGCGTTTCAAACGCTAATAGAACGATAATATACGTGAAAAACCGGACACCGAACGCTTTTACCCCTGTATTTGTTTTTCACACCTGGAAATCTGATGGGTGCCCCAGTTTATGTCACTTAAGAGAAGATATCTGAGGAGCTGAGCCCCTTAATTCTTTCTATGACCTGGGCTGTTCACAGCGACAACCCTGGTCAATCCTCGGAAACCACACAGCGCGTTTTAGAGATAATGGGAAAGTCAGGAAAGGTGCGCTCCAGAGGCATGGAAATATGAAATGTTTAGACATTCCTTTGTTTCATCCTATACATTATCATCATGAAAAGATAACTGACAACTCTCAATCTCAGAATCTGAAAAATCGATAAGAACCATTTAATATACATGGCCAAGTGAGCTTGCCAAATGACCAAACTGTGGTTGCTGTAGGAGGAGGTTGATTGTTGGCCAACATAAACCCGGAGAAGGCCTTTTTCTCCAGATGTCTCGTAGAAGAGATGATGTAGCAGAACAGATATGGTTGAGTAAAAGCGGCTTCACTCCTATATATCTCAGACAAAGAGTTGAACCATCTTTATACCATATAATTTGCATATGTCATTAGCTTCAATTTGATATCAAACTTAATATGTTTATACGGAGTTCCAAATGTTGCCTAATTTATATGAAGTAAAAAAGGCGTCGCCCAGAAAAATTGCCCAGGGGTGCCAGTGTGGTAGGCCCCACCTGTCATATTTTGCATGTATATGGGACAGATTATCTGATGTTGGAGTCTATAAGGTGGTTCACACTTGTTCCCCCTGATTACCATGTATACAATGATTTTGAGAAGCAGAAACTCTTCGTTCATATAAACAGTTCATCCAGTTTGTTATTTTTGCTTTACCAGGTAAATGTGTTTAAAAGTGCATTTCCTTTCATAACAGTTCAGCTATTTTGGCATACATGTACTGGCATCTCTTGTTAGAGTGTGATCAATTATGTAAAACATAATGTTGTACATATGCAGATATGAAGTTTGATTTGTTATTGCGAATTAACACGCAAACTGTTCTCACAGGTTTTGCATGTAGACTTTCAACAGAGAATTATCATGAATAATCCAATCCAAATTGGTGAGATCCTCTTTCAGAAAAACACAAGTATTAGTATTACACATACATGTGGAACTTGGCTCAAGTTAGGGCCTTATAACATAATGTGCTTAAAAAACAAGATTGTTAATAGCATGTATGCACAATTATACAGGTGCATATATGTAACGTAAGCTGAACTTTAGAATTCTGCCCCCGCCCTGCTTGTGTACATGATCCCCATTTGAATAGTTATGAATAATTATGAATATTTGTTAAGTCTGCTCCAAAGAGCTGATTAAAAAAACCCAGAGAAATGCATCTTTGAAACATTTGTCTGACTTTTAGTTACATTATTCAGACTAGGAGTCCGAGTCATTCAGAGTATGACTGTTCATCTTCCATAATTTGCTATGAAGATACATGTAGTGTCGTGTAGTGTTCAGTTTGTCATTTTAGGTACGGTAACCAAGTTTGTAATGGTAATTCTATACTGGCTACCTCCCAAAACTTTCATGTTCAATAAATATAGCCAGAAATATTGTTCGGGTCCACAAGATGACTTAGCCTATTGGCCATGGACCTCCATTAATATATTTTTCAAATTAATTAACAAAACACACAATTAGCTTGTTTCGTTGTATATACTTTTGTGCAGTACATTGTGCCAGGCTAAAAATAAAATCTGCCCGCCTGCTCCACTTTCCTGAAGAGCAGGTGATGATAAACAAACAATTAGTTGTAATGAGCCTCATTATTATGAGCCTAATTATGGCTGAAATGTCAAAATGCTTGCATTTGCGAAGAACTCTTGAGTCCTGTGCCAGTTTGGAAAGCGAATTTCTGTCCATGTGTTGACACACATGTATCTGTTTTTTCGATGTAGTTCTGGCACAAAATGCCCCCCCCCCCCCTTACCAAACTTAATGCACTATCTCCGGAACGACAAAAAATGGAGAGCTGAAATGCCAGGACTTTATAGTTGATCATATTGGGGTCATTTTGAGCCTATTTGCATGACCCCTTGAGCAGTGGGTCATGGGTAAATTCAAGATGGCGACCACGTGGGGTACCAGAATAGCGATTTTTTTTTTGTCATATTTCTTAAAAATTTCTGCTTTTCCACTATAAAATGTGAACAAAAACTATTTTATTTCACATCACATCAATATTTACTAATTTATCATGCAGTTTTTGCGGAGAAATTGCATAAATAGAAAATCTGACCGAAAAATGCCGCTTTTCCGCGATAAAAAGTGAACAAAAACTATTTTATTTCACATCACACCAATATTTACTAATTTATCATGCAGTTTTTGCGGAAAAATTGCATAAATAGAAAAATCGACCAAAAAATGCCATTTTTGAAAATGACGTCATCGAAGACGCCATCTTGGATTTTTTTACATTTTCTGGTAGAGCTTGACCCAAGGGTACGGTGTGTTAAGTTTCAGCCCCCTAGCTCAAGGGGTACGAACAATAATTAGGGGGGGGGGTGGCATTTCGATCAGCCAGGTCAATATTTCTCTTGATTTTTTTCACCGAAAAGATAAATTTCCTGGACCAGCGAATGTTCTATTTGCCGAATGTTGGGTGTGGTCTACGAATGCGATCAAGTGTGCATCAGGGGAGATAACTTTGGTCTTCGAATTCTCTTAAATTGCATCAGTGTAAAAATAAATGCCATGAAAATGCTCTTCTCACTCATCATGGCTGTGGACTGATTTTCTCGATGCCCCCATTATCCATAGAGAATTTTGATAGGTCATGGAATTTGTCCATAAAAGGTCATGGAAAGTCATGGAATTCAATCTGAATTTCTGTGCATGAACCCTGTATAAACAGTATATTTCGCAATGTATGGAAACACGGATTGGTGAACAGGCAGAGCCTATTTGAATGCCTCTCCTCCAGAAAGTTTCATTTTAGCGGGACTGCTTTGGAGGGGGCGTTCTCTGATGACACTCATCTTACTTGAATCTGAAGCAATGTCGCCTTTTGAGCAAGTGGCCTTAATAGATCATCCGTGATTAAAAAAAAAACCACATTGTTTTTTTTTTTGAGAAGTGCTCACAACCTGAGCACCATACGAAAGACGTTCTGCATGCTCTTCTAGATCAATGTGAATATGATCAAGTCATCCATGTAGATAATCAGCTCATTCAGGTTCATCTCAGCAGTGTGACCAGAGCTGCTGCTATTTCAAGGGGCTGTTTTATATCAAGACACCTTATACTTACCTTGTGCATAATATTTAATATTATGCAATACTGTTGGGTAGATTCTAAACCTCTTATACCAAATGCCAGAAAAAACGGACACCCCCCTCCGGGGCCTCCATCAACTCCGGCGTCCTTGACCGCTCCAAGTTCCCGCCAAAAACTTAAGACCTCAGTTTGATTTCTAGCACGATCAAACCCACACGTGAATTTACTGTGCTCCTCAACTAAGGAGATTCATATACATTCATTGGATTTACTCGTGCTCTCAAGCCTCCCGTATTGGTCCGTGAGTTTTTACATTTATGTACATTCTCATTATACCGAATTCCTTACCGCATTTCATTGTATATTTTTTTAAAATATGTACAGTAGAAATCCTCAGTGTATTGGGATCGCTCAGATATGGCGCTCGCCATTCTGTAAACAAGCATATCGGGTCTATACTTTCACTATGGGATTATTCTGCTCTGCATCGAGAATAATATATACGTTGTTTCATTGTAAATCGTATACCATTGTGATAAATATGTTAAATGTCTGGCACGACAAGGCTGGCATGACAAACTATGGCACGGAATTGGCTTTTACGATCATAGGTTACGTTGAGCGTTACTGATCTGGTAAGGGACTCTTGTTGACATGGTACTAGGCAGCCATTTTGACCGACAGCACACCTCTCTCGAGATAGTGCGTCGGAATCATAGAGTCCTTTGCTGGAGAAGTTACGTAACCTCTTTGTTATTGTGAATTCTTTGTGCGAATTTCTATAGGTAGTTGGATATACCTTGGCAAGACAATGCATGTACAGCTATACTAATAGCTTGAGCTCTGTACTGATATTCACACTTTGGATTTACGTTTCAGAGAACGGTGTATATCACAACAATAGCACATTGTTGTCTGTATATTAGTAGAACGATGCGAAGTATTTTCTGGCATGTTATGGAAATAAATACTGTCTAGAATGTTTCACGTTCCAAACATTCTTTCGCTCCAATACTATTTACAGTTTGATGTATATAGGTGTACCGTAATTATCAACTATACGTTTGCACATGTATAGTAGTTCAACATGTGGTGCTGCAAAGGTATTACAGTACAAGTGGGGCTATACTGATACCTATACAGTGAATCACTATTCATTGTTGCGCATTACGGTGTTGTATACTTGATTTTTACGAATGGACAGTTACGATGGGGTCCATCTCTTGTTATATACCAAGAAACTGAGACTTTCTTTGATTGGGCTCGTTTCTGTACACATAGTGGCATCTATGATGTTGTGGCGGTATTATTATACATGAGGTCCGTAGTACACTATGAGAGGACTACATCTGTGCGGGATCGTTCTATAAGCCCAGAGCTGGCACTGTGAGAAGTTAAATGCTCTGTACGAGATACTAATTTAATCATATCTATATTTTTTCAGAATTATGTCTGACTCGGATAAATCTGGAAAAGCGTCCCCGTCCGGTTGCTCTAAATGCTATCAATGGTCGGTTAAGGGTACCATTGGGCATGAGTGCTCGAAATGTTCACTATGCACGGAAGGGAATAGGTGCGAGGTATGCTCTGCCTGGTCGGAGGACGTCTTTCAGCGCTGGCTGTTTGTACGTTCACGGTCCGTGGCGGCACTACCGATCGTGAACCCGGGTACCTCCGGTTCGGGTCTTCCTGCGGTATCCCAACCCGTAGGAAGGTTTATACCCGAAGCGGAGCTAGATGCACATTTTGCGGAGCTTTATCATGCTCTGGGCCTATCCCAGGGCGCGACAGCTGCCAGCGAAACAGGCAGCCCCCTGCTACTTCTTAGACCAAGAAACGCAGGGCGCGCAAGTCGAAGGTGCGAGCCAAGACTTTGCACGGCCCGTCTGAGACTCTTGTAGTTCTATCCAACCCATCGAGTGCTCCTACGACTCTAGTCGATAGTGAGACACCGTCCGATCCCTCTCGGGGTCCGACGGGAGATGGTATGGATGGGAACACAACTGTGCTCGACGGGATGGCCAAGTCCACCAGCCTAGCCGAGATTGAGGTCGAGCTATCTCCGGCCGACACGGACCGCCCAGTCCGTGTTGTGGCGTCGTACGGTGGCCGTGATCACTCCGATGCCGGGTTGCTAGCCCGTGCTCGTGATCATGAGTCCGTTCAACCGGGAACATCCGTCCTCGGCCGTGACGGTTACCCGTTGAATGGGGATCATATCCAATCCTCTTGGTCACACCCCACGGGTGACCTAGGATCTTCATCCGGCTCCGTCATCGGCTCTATTGATGATCGGTTGCTTGAGGATACGGATATGGAGGTCGGTTCAACGTCCGGAGAGGACCCCATCCCTCACGTTGACTTGGACCAGGAGCAAGTGTGTACCATCGATGATACCATTGATGCGGCTCTTCTGTGGGCTGCCGCTCAACAGAAGATGCCGGGAGGCCCACAGCTCCTTACGCTCGGCCATATGTCCTCTTGGACTAGGTCGTTGGCGTATGCTGCTGAAGTGTCCCTACGAAAACTAAGCAGCAAGAACCTGTTAAGCGATCGCTAACAGGTCAGCCGCCGGCTCGCCGGCCGGAGCTACCCTCGTTAGGGCTAGATCCATTCGTGGATCAGGCTTTCGATGCGCTTTCGGTGAGGCCGCAGGGAAAGGGTAAGCGTTCCCTGCGTACGGCTCCACCCGGGTTCACTGAGCTCTTCAGAGGCCCCCCGTCCGAAGTCAAGCGGACGGAATCGGCTTCGAAGGTTGGACGGCAGACAACATCGGGAGGATCTCCATCCAAACGATATGTTGCGCCGGTCGGTTGAGGAAGAGCTCAAGGCGGCAGAGTGTTCGGCCCGGGCCGGGTTACGAACCTTTAGTACGGTTGACGACGCGGTGTCCCGGTTGCACTCCATGGATGCGGAAGCGATTCCGAAACCCGTGGTGCTTCCAGCTGGCGATGGAGAACCGCTATCGGTTCCTCAAGCACCCCCAGGGTTCTACCACTGTATGCAGTTGGCTACTGCAACGGGGTTGGACCTTCTGACGAGGGTGATAGCCAGAGTGCAGATTGCCCGACGGAGACTCTTCCTGGCTGAGTCTCGACTGGGCTCGAAAGACCATGCACAGCACCTCATCAACTTACCTCTCGGTAATGAAGAGCTGTTCTCCGACGAACTTAAAGCTTACGCTGCTGGGGGTCATATTGACTCTCAGGAGCTTGAGTCCATGGTCAAACAACACCAGACCCTTGCTAAGGGGAAACGCAAAGCCGGCGTTTCCAAGCCCGCTGATTCTTTCTCCGGCTCTTCGAAACCCAAGAAAGCCAGAAGAGGCTACCGTGGCAAGGGGAAGGGCAAGAAAGGGTCTAACAACCCTTCTAAGCCCGCTGGTAAGGGTGGGAAGTGCACCTGACATGTCAGTGTGCGCTCCCCCACTGCCCAGGACACCAACCTCAAGCTCAGCACGAGTTTGGGGGGGGCCCACCGGACTCAACACTTCTGTGTCGGCGCCCGGAACTGCCGGTCGGAGGCCGTCTCGCGCACTTCACCTCTTGGTGGAATCGATACAGCGCAGACAGCCTAGTAAGGCAGATTGTCGCGGAAGGTTATCGAATGGAATGGAGCGCTCCAAACCGTTCACCTCCGCTGACAGGGACCCCACTGGTGACCCCGTTACCTCGAGACTTCCGTCAAATTGCTATTATACGGGACGAGATAACTTCCCTCCTCGCCAAAGCGGCGGTAGTAGAGGTGAAAGATCTGGCAACGGATCCGGGGTTTTACACCAGGATGTTTTGGTGTCGCAAGAAAACCGGGGGATGGCGACCGGTCCTCAATCTACGGCCTCTCAACCGTTACATTCGCATCGAGAGATTCAAGATGGAAACTCTTCGATCTGTACGGGCTGGCATTCGGGTCGGCATGTGGGCCGCTTCAGTAGATTTGAAGGACGCATACTTTCACGTACCGATCCATTCGGACTACAAAAAGTATCTACGGTCGCCATCGGCGGCAAGATATTGGAATTCCAAGCGTTACCGTTCGGAATTACATCTGCCCCTTGAGTTTTCACACGGGTAGTGGATGCCCTATCGGTCGTCCTACGGAGGTGTGGTGTGGATATCAACATCTACATCGACGATTGGTTGGTCAAGGGACCGTCGGAAACGGCGGTCACCTATGCGATCAGGTTGACACTATTCCATGCACTTCTCAGCGGCTGGATAGTCAACGTACCCAAGTCAGCGCTGACCCCATCACAGTTGTTCATACACCTGGGGGTTCAGTTCGATCTCCGGATCGGGCGGGTTCGGCCTTCGCCGGTTGCCCTAGATCTGCTGGAGGAGATGCTCGCGGTGTTCTTCACCTGCCGAGCTCTCCCGGCGAGGGAGTTCTTGCGACTTCTGGGTCGACTGGTCAGTCTGGGAGAAGTGGTCAACTACGGTCCACTTCGACGCAGACCCATACAAATGTACCTAATGTCCTGGAAACGGAGCACAGGTCATTTGAACCAACCAATCCCGATAGACTCGAATCTATTATCAGCCCTCGGCTGGTGGCGGAACCGGGACAACCTCATCATGGGAGCCCCCGTTGCATCCGCCGGAATCAAGTCTAGTCCTATTTACGGACGCCTCCATGGACGGCTGGTGAGCACATCTGGACGAGAACCTGGCACAAGGAATGTGGACCGCGCAGGAAAAGACTTGGCATATCAATCTCTTGGAGATGAGAGCAGTCATCCTAGCATTGAAATGGTTTCTCCCGCTCTTGCGGAAGAAAGTTGTTCTGGTAAGGTTGGACAGCTCAACAGTGGTCGCATACATAAACAAGCAGTGAGGGACCAGATCCCCCCAGCTATGTTTCATGACCTGGAAGCTATTCCAGTGGTGCATCAAGCATCAGGTGACCCTGCGAGCAGCGCATATTCCGGGGATACGGAACGTGCTTGCGGATTCCCTGTCTCGTCAGCAGAGGGTTCGTCCGACCGAATGGCAGCTGAACGACTTGGTACTCAGACAAGTCTTCTTTCAGTGATCGACTCCTCATGTAGACCTATTTGCCACGAAGGACAACAAAAAGCTCCCAATATATGTGAGCCCGTTTCCGGATCCATCGGCGCACGCCGTGGATGCACTAGCGGTCCCGTGGTCAGGAATGTAAGCTTACGCGTATCATCCGACCATACTAATTCCAATGGTTCTCAAAAAGATCGAGAGCTAGAATTGCAGTCATTCTAATCGCTCCTTTCTGGCCGACACGATCGTGGTTCACGAGTCTCCTCAATCTTGTCGTAGACTACCCACGCATTCTGCCGGATCGTCCAGATCTCCTCACACAATGCCGGGGGCGTCGAGTTCACGACAATCCAGCAATGTTCAAACTAACTGCTTGGAATCTGTCATCGAATCTCGACGTCAGGAGGGCTTTTCTCAACAAGCTGCCAATCTCATGGCACAATGTAGAAGGGCCTCCACTAGACGGGTTTATAACTCTAAACTCCGTCTGTTCTCGGAGTGGTGCGAGAGAAACTATAAAAATTCCTCTCAAACAACTCCGGGAGAAGTAGCAGACTTCTTCGTATTCTTATACGAAGAAAAGGGACTACAATCAGTAACAATAGCTGGTTACCGGTCTGCCATAGCGACAATCCACCCTGGTTTTCGAGACGGGTCTAAGGTTACACAGAGCAAACCATTAGACGACCTGATCAAAGGCATGTTCCACCTACGACCTCGGATGAAGAAAATGCCTCCTGCATGGAATCTCGAATTGGTCCTAAATGCACTTACGAGACCACCTTTCGAGCCCATGGGTCAGGCCAGCCTTAAGATCTTGACACTGTATTTCTCGTCGCTGTGGCGTCCGCTCGACGGAGATCTGAGATGCATGCATGCTCCCTCCGCTGAGAAAGATTGCCCACATTTTACGGGCGAAGGTCTGCTACTTCAACCGCGGGCTGACTTTGTGTCGAAAACAGAGACTATCAAACATGGCGCAAAACCCTTGGTTTTAGCTGACCTAGGTAAGTTCTCTCCTGACGATAAATTCTTATGTCCGGTGCGTGCTGTGAAGTATTATATCGAAGCTACCAAACATCTTCGAACTTCAGACAATCATTTGTGGATTACCCATCAGATCAATAACCACAAACCGGCTTCCAAAGACATCATCGCTCGATGGATTGTTGAAACCATTCAGATGGTCTATGCAGCTGCCCAGACTAAAGAGTTTGTTTTCGCCAAAGCCCATGAGAATTGAGCGGTAGCCACTTCAGAAGCGTTATTTAAGAGAGCTTCACTTAGTGACATCATGGACGTTGCTCAGTGGAGATCTGCAGCTACTTTTATCAAGTATTATCTCCTGGACCCTTCTACGTCGACAGCTAGCATTGAAATGGCTACTCTCACTGAAAGGCTGAGCAATGCCGCGCATACTATTCCGGTACCTTCCGTTAGAAAGCGCGTTTCGAGCACTCATGTCCGAAGGGACCCGCCCGGCGCCTATGCACTCTCGGGAGACAAGCCTCGGCCGGAGTCAAGAAAGCATTAAGTGAGTATATCAAATTCATCACAAATAATGTTTACCCTTTGTCATTTGGCTCGTATTATTAGGGGTTTTTCCTAGCAGGTGCACCAAAAGAAAGCTCGGACTTTCACCAGGGTGGTGTCCCCCTCGAGTTATCAGGTAACAGAGAGGCCTGGGTTACATATCAATGACGGCCTTTTCGCTCTCAAATTGATACAGGTATCTACCTTTTGTCTTTGGTTTGCCTACCCGCCAGGGTTCCCACAAATTCTAGGGTTACCCAACAGTATTGCATAATATTAAATATTATGCACAAGGTAAGTATAAGGTGTCTTGATATAAAATGATAGGGTTTCTGTAACCCCCCATTTTATGAAAGGCCCTTATACTTACCTTGCGATCCCGCCTCCCACCCACACTGTTAATCAAAGACTGGGGGAGGTACATAAATGTTCTTGCTTTTAAATGCTATGTTATTATAGAATCAAACTGAGGTCTTAAGTTTTTGGCGGGAACTTGGAGCGGTCAAGGACGCCGGAGTTGATGGAGGCCCCGGAGGGGGGTGTCCGTTTTTTCTGGCATTTGGTATAAGAGGTTTAGAATCTACCCAACAGTATTGCATAATATTAAATATTATGCACAAGGTAAGTATAAGGGTCTTTCATAAAATGGGGGTTACAGAAACCCTATCATTTACAAGTCCCATGGTCATTTTATGCCGAATAGATAAATGAATGCTATGTGGAGATTAGGCATGATCTATGGGAAATATGTAAAATGCCAACTTGACAACCAGTGGTATGAATGACTCAGAATCATACTAAATGGATGACCCTTTATGGATTGCTACCACACTTTGTCTATACCTGTGTCCACGAGACCAATATGGATAGGTACTAAATTGATATACCTTGCCAATGGGGCAAAGAACAACCCTACTTTATTTCGAGATCAATTCCCCCCCCCCCAAAAAAAAACCTGTAAAAAAAGGTGAAAACCACCTGTTCAAATTAATAATTGATATGGTCAACAGGTCAAGGTCGGAAAAAACTGCAGATAATGGGAACTTCTTTAGGTTAGAGGGCTAAAACCTTTCATACTATATAATTGGATTAAGCTGTACAAGAAAATGTTTTAAAAATTCAAGGTGACTGCCATGGTGACATCTTGTTGCCAGTTTTTATACGCCCGTCAAATTTTGATGGAGCGTATTATGGTATGGCGTCGTCCGTCCGTTAACTTTTTCTTTTTCTCGTCAACGCAACTTGTCCTAGAGTTTTCAGTGGATGCTTTTGATATTTGGTGCCCGTGATCGGTACCATGTGTAGATGTGCACAATTTTTTTTCGGCCCGATTCAACGTTTTCCTGAGTTACTCCCCTTGATTTTGATCTGAAATCCTTGTATTTATTGCTCAAATCGACACCTGCTATTGTTAGCCTTAATCCTCCATTGGAGATTCCATGTGCAGAAAATTAAAAGTTTTCTCCCCTTAGGGAGCTTAGTCAGGTTGCTCTACATCTGCGCTCTCATGAAACCCTCATATTTCTTCCTGCATTACTGCTGCGTGCAGTTCGTGTTTTTGAGAGTTCCTAACTTTGTAGTTTGAGACGTAACCTAGGGTTATTTTCTGAAGCTAACTACTTGCAGTTTACTTGGACTAATGTCTAATTGAACATTTCCTGAATATTTCAAACGTTGCCGTTCCTAGAGTCCGCTTTCTTGGTGTATTTTGACTCCCCATTCCGCCACGTGCTCCGAGGGGCGAATGGAGTTTTGCCCTCGATATCACGCTAATGGCGAATGGGTCATTTGTTGGAGTGTTGTACGGGGATGATGCTACCAGGCGGAGTTACGCCCAGGATTTACGTTTTACAACGAGAACATCATCTCAGGATTACAAGACTTCTGCTGGGAAGTATTCTTGCTAATTTTTAAATGATAACATAACCATTCATTTCGTTGTTGTTGTTGTTGTTTTGCCCTTGACATGATGCATGTTTCAGGACCTTTCATTTTTGGTAGTGTACGACTATGCATACAGTTAACTGTGCCTACCAAAATTACTCTCTTGTTAAATCAAGTGTTATCTGTTTATTCGTTGATATCGTGTGATCAAGAGAGAGAACACGCAGAGGTTTTCTCTGCCATTCACTTACGTTGTTGTTGTGTTTGCCTTCGACGTCACGCAGGTCGAGGCTATACACTACGGTTTTGCGTACACACTATGCTTACGATTTAATGTGCCTACCAAATTACTCTCTGTGTAATCAAGGGTTATCATTTTATTCGGGATATTTTTTTGATCAAGAAAGAGAACACGAGATTGTTTATTAAGAAATTGTGCATATACTTTGGAACACATCTGCTAGTAAATATTGCATTTTTTGTCCTCCGCCACAAAGTGGTGGGAGGACTTGGAAATGCTAGCCGTCCTTCCGTCCCTCCATCCCACATCTTGTAAACGGGATATCTTGAGAACAATTCGACCAATCGACTTCAAACTTGAGAAGGTGCTTCACATCAGTTAGACAGCCATTGGTATTGATTTTCACTGAGGTACGTAATCCAAGATGGCTGCCATTGACCATATTGGATTCTGTCCGTCCCACATTTTGTGAACGCGATATCTCGAGAAAAATTTGACGAATTGACTTCAAACTTGAGAATGAAGCTTCGCATCAGTTCAACGGCCATTGGTATTGATTTTCACTGAGGTACGTAATCCAAGATGGCTGCCATGGACCATATTGGATTTACTCCGTCCCACATCTTGTGAACGCGATATCTCGAGAGCAAATCGACCAATCAACTTCAAACTTGGGAAGGTTTTTCACTTCAGTTAGACGGCCATTGGTATTGATTTTCACTGAGGTACGTAATCCAAGATGGCTGCCATTGACCATATTGGTTCTGTCCATCCTACATCTTGTGAACGCGATATCTCGAGAACAGTTCAATCAATCGACTTCAAACTTGAGAAGGTGCTTCACATCAGTTCAACGGCCATTGGTATTGATTTTCACTGAGATACGTAATCCAAGATGGCTGGCATTGATCATATTGGATTTCATCCGTCTCACATCTTGTGAACGCGATATCTCGAGAACAATTCGACCAATCGACTTCAAACTCGAGAAGGTGCTTCTCATCAGTTAGACAACCATTATTATTGATTTTACTGAGGTAGTATGTAATCCAAGATGGCTGCCATTGACCATCTTGGCTTTCACCCACCGATGTTGTACCCATCTGTGTTGTGAACACGATATCTTGATCTATTCCACCCATCGATTTATAAACCTCACGATCCACAAATCCATATACAACTACAGACTTACATTCCAGTGTTACACTACCCATTACTGCTTCCCAAACCTCCTCAAATTGTCTCAACAATTTCAGATAAACGTCTCTTTCCACATACACATATCCACTTTCCAAGTTATATTTAAGGAGATATTGAAAGCGTATATGCTGTACGCTCTCAAACAGGCTACTTGGCGGAGGACCTGCTAGCTACTCAGCTTGTTTAAATAGATGTAATATTTATTTTTCACAACCAAAATTTTCCCGTAAGAATACTGAATTAGACTTACAATTCAAATTGAGTTGAGCTTTAAACTGATTTCCTCTTACTGAGAAATAATTATTACCTCTGATGTGAGTTCTATTTCCCCGGGAAGACATTAGAAGTGTTTCTCGTTCGGTGACCTGTAGTTTCTTTATAGATCTTTCCCTGGTCTGATGGCCGCGACAAAGATCAAGTCTGGAGTTACTCAATCATCCGCCACTGCTTGGGACAGCATAAGACAGTCTCCAGCTGGCGGTCTACTTCTACTTCGTAAGCTACTGTCGTCGGAGCCTACACCAGTCGACACTATGGGCTCCGGCTGCTTCTTTTCCAAAAAAAACCCCTACAAAACGATTACCGGTAACGGCCTAGTACTCCTAAGCAACGTTTTTTGCTGTTCTTCTCTACGACTGCTTCGTCCAAAAACATCTTTTTGGGCTACAGCATTTGTTTGATCTTCATGTATTTGTTTACCATTATTATTCTATATGATAATTTCATCTAATACATTTGAGGACTTATGGAAAGTTTAGACCTCAAATTGGATGGTGATTCAAGATTGAACATTGTTTTTCATGGATTTTATTGGAAATCACCAGTTATCTTCTTTAGAAGCATTTGATTGGTCAATTCAAATGTGAAATTAATGACCTTAGTTTATCTGCCGACGAGAGAGATCAAAATGAAATTGCTCTCATCGGGGATTTTAAATTTAATGAAGATCTTCCTAGTTCACGTTTGGAAGTATCTCATCTTCTCAGTCCTACCATGTCATTGTCCTCGTCTATTAAAGAGTCCCCCTGGTGGGGTAGGTTGATATTGACAAATTTCCAGACAGTCTAGGTCATGGTGGTAATAATTCGTCTGGCGGGTCGGTGACTAAGTCCGTTTTCTTGTTTGCATCAACAAAGGATCCCGTCTCCAAGCGACCGGCCTTTTTCTGAGCGGTCTTTTGTTATCGACGAACAAAAGATTTCAGCTTCGCGGGTTACTACTTCACAATCTATTGTCGGACGTCCTTCCACAGTCTAGATCTATGGAAAAGAAAAAGCTTCAACGCATTACGACTTCGCCTCTGCATTTTAAATCTCGGCTTTCTTCTACAGCTGTTTTGTCCAAAACAGCTTCGCGGACTACGGCTGTTCGTTCGGACTCTACTGCGATTTTTCGAGTTTCGGATTTACAGCTTTCAGGTTCAACTTCAGTTAATTGATTTCTTACAACGTCGTTCTTGTACGCCACAACGTCACTTAAGCGACGTTCTCGTACATCACAACGTTGTTCCCATTCTCCGCTACGTTATTCTCGTTCCACAACGACGTTCCAATTCGCCGTCACGTCGTTCTCATACACCTGTACATCGTTCTCTTTTCGCCTGTTCGTCGTTCACGTACGCCTCAATATCGTTCCCGTACGTTAGCACGTCGTTCAATTACGTCTGTACGTCATTCTCGTACACCACAACGCCATTTCCGTACGCTGGCACGTCGTTCTCGTACACCTGTTAGACGTTCCTGTACGCCACACCACCGTTCACTGCGTCATTCTTTTTCACCTCCTTATCAGGGTCGTCAAGTTCGACTTCCCAGACTCCATTTCTGGATCAGTCTCTTGATCGTTTGTTGTCTGTTTCTCTTTGAGACCCCGATGTTGGTTCGCCTGAACGTCGATCGACTTTGGCGTCTTCGTCTTCTAGTTCGGTTTCTTTACCTTCTTCTGACAATTCGGTAGATGCGTCTTCATTATCGTTTGGTTGGCCTCCATCGATTTGCAAGATGCATATCTCCATATACCCTTTCATCCTCGTCATCGGCGATTCCTACGATTCACCATCGACGGTCGTCGGTTCGAGTGGCAAGTCATCCCGTTCGGAGTCAACATCGCCCCATGTATCACTTCTCCAGTCATGGCGCTTCTCCATCTACGGGGCTTTCACATTGAGGTTTACATAGACGACATCCCCATGTGGGCTGCGGACAAGTCTCTTCTCTACGCTCAGATCCGGTTTACTCTGCTCGTTCTGCGACATCTCAGGTTCATTCCTCACCCTCAGAAGTCAGAGCTGTTACCAGCACAACTTTGTCGTTACTTTGGGGCAGTTTTCGACACTCTCCATCAAAAAATTTAGACTGTGGTACTAAGGTTTTTGTCATCAACTCATCCGCCTTCAGCTTTGGCAAAGCCTTCTAGGGCTACTCACATTCACGCAGGACCTTACTCATTACGGACGTTTCCAAGTTCGGCCGTTGCAGTACCATCTGTCTCCTTTTCTTCAGACGTCATCCCTCAATCCATGAGTGCAACGTCGTGCGGGGAGTTCCGTTCTGATTTCCAACTCCGGATCACCATCTCTACACCGATGCTTCCGAGACCGGTTGGGGAGCCCATCTGGACGGACTGGAGGTGTCCGGCAGATGGTTGATGTTGGACGCCAGTCTTCATATCAACCTTCTGGAGATGAAGGCAGTCATCCTAGCAGTTCAGCATTGGAGTCTCGTGAATTCGTCCCTTCTCATCGCAACGGACAACTCTACTGTCATTGCTCACATCAACAAGATGGGTACCACCCGATTTTTTTCAACGTTTCGTCTGGTGTTGGATCTTTTCGACTGGGCTCTCATACATCACTGCCATCTCACTGCTCACCATGTTCCTCCGGGTCGGCTCAATGTATTAGCGGACCGCCTTTCTCGTCCCGACACCGTGCTTCAGACCGAATGACGGCTTCATCCGGAGGTCTTCCATCGTAAACCGGATCTTCAGATATGTTGGGGAGGTAACATCAAGGCATCTAAGATCAACAGAAAATAATGATCTGTTTGTTCCCAAGCCAAAATCAAATATGCTGACAAGAAGCTTGAGCTACACAGGAGCCAAAATATGGAATTCGCTGGACAAGAAGCTAAGAGAGTCTCCCTCGGCTGGAGCCTTCAAACATCGACTGATAAAAAATTCTTCAGGCAAAAAGCATAAGTTAACTGGATGCCATGATGTTAGATATATTATTATGTGTTTGATGTATACTTTGAATTTGGTTGAACTGTTTTCATATATATATTTAATGTACATTGTTTGATTGTTTGTTAGAGGGCCTCTGGGAAGAACAGTTTACACAACTGACAGAGTAAATACTTGTATTTGTTACCCTCAGAAAATAAAGTAATATATATATATATATATATCAG
Source organism: Hanleya hanleyi (assembly GCA_036873755.1). Taxonomy (NCBI): domain Eukaryota; kingdom Metazoa; phylum Mollusca; class Polyplacophora; order Lepidopleurida; family Hanleyidae; genus Hanleya; species Hanleya hanleyi. Next base: position 13,421 of record JAVTVY010030947.1, on the reverse strand, counting down.
CAGCATCTGGGAGACTCCCTTGATCGACCTGTTTGCGACGAGGAACTATGCGCAGCTCGCCCTCTTCGTCAGCCCGATTCTGGACCCTCGAGCTTTCGCCATCTATGCCCTTTCAATCAGCTGGGACAACTTCCTGGCATATGCCTACCCGCCCATTGCCCTGCTTCAGGAAGTTCTTCAAAAGATTGCTCAGCACGACTGCGTCATCCTGCTCGTAGTTCCGTGGTGGCCTCGTCGTCTGTGGTTTCCGGCTCTCGTTTTGTTTCTCACCGCTTCGCCGTGTCACCTTCCAGTTTGGCCCAGCCTGTTGCGTCAACCTCACGGGATAATCCATCACAACCCGCGGTGGTTCAACTTGCACGTCTGCAGACTATCCAGAGTGCAGTTACAGTCCAAGGATTTTCAGCAGAAGTTGCACAGACGATGGTTTCAGCCAATCCATCTTCCACATCGCAGCTCTATCAATCAAAATGGGCTTATTTCGTCTCCTGGTGCCGAGGACTCCGATCCCGACTCTACCTTTCTTTCCTTAGTAGCTGACTTCCTCCTTCACCTACATCGAGATAAGAAGTTTCAAATCAGCACCATTGAGGGGTACCGCTAAGCTTTGGCTAGGGTTTTACATCTTTCGACCGGCATCGACATTAGTCTGAATGACAACATCTCTGCTCTCCTACATGCGTTCGCATTACAGTCTCGCCGTACTCGACAACTTTTACCGAAGTGGGATATTGGTGTGGTTCTTAGTGTCCTTCTTCGTCCGCCTTTCGAACCTCTACAGTCAGCCTCTATTAAAGCTATTTCCTACAAGACTGCTTTCTTTGCGGCCTTCGCTTTGGCGTCTAGACTTTCAGAGCTTCACGCCCTGGAGAGGAAGTCATTGACCTGGACGGCAGATTGGTCTCGCATTTCTTTTCGTCCCGTTCCAGAGTTCATCGCGAAGAATGAGTCTGTGCGCCAAGGCCCTTGTGCTCAACGTTTGTACTCTATCCCTGCATTAACAGACTTTGGCCTTGATGATGACATCCTGTTAAGCCCTGTACGAGCTATACGTCACTACCTCACTCATACCGGCCCTGGTCGGGAATCTCATCGTCTGTTATTCCTGTCTCTTCAGCCAACTGTGGTTTGTGACATCACCAAGAATACTGTGGCTTCGTGGTTGAAGAAGACCATTAAGTGGACATATCAACTCGGCCTTGACGCTCCCTCATTTCTGTCCTCTGCTTCTGCCCATGAAATTCATGCCATCGCTACTTCATGGTCTTTATGGAAGAACTTATCCTTGGATGACATTGTCCAATCCTGTACTTGGAGTGCCAATTCGGCTTTTACCGACTGCTATCTGTGAGACATGTAAGTATAGTCAGATAGAGTGACCACACTTGGGCCGCTGGTGGCTGCCCAGCATGTGGTCCACTAGCTTTTCCAAACAAAGGGAGGGGTGGGGGGGGGAGGTAACACCGATCGCCGCAGCAAGCCAGTCAGTCAGTCAACTCACAAGACCCGACTCATCGGTGAGTATTGTTTAGGCATGGCCTTTCTTACTTATTACTGGTTTTACTCTATTAACAACCACTGTGTCTCCACGACCTGGGTTTCCCTCCATTGAGTAATTGTGTGTCACTTTTACAATCAGTTTATGATTTTACTCCACGAGTACCCTCAGCATCTTCGACCCGGTTACTCTCTGGGTGAGTATTTAGTGTGCTGTAAGCCAAACTCAATTTACAGCATCATCGCAACAAGTCAGCCAGTCCGCCAACTTGCATGTTCGCCAGAGTACATGATCACCTCGACAGGTCAGCCAGTTGCCAACTCACAAGGCATCTTACAAGACCTGACACAATGGTGAGTATTGCTTTTAGGTATATTTGTGTCAGTTTCAGGTTTAAAGTACAGAGAGTTGGTGTATGACGGCAATTAAGACCAACTTACATGATCATCACAAGGAAGTCAGCTGCTGTCAAGACCTGACACATCCGTGAGTATTATTTCAGGTTTATTGGTGTCCGCAACAAGGGACTAAAGTACAGAGAGTTGGCGTAAGACGGTATGTGGACTTAGTGGTATAAGATGGGCACCTTGTATACGATGTCGCTGGGATGTACATAACCGCTTCTATCCGTTATACTATGACCAGCTACGGTCATCACGCATCTTGTCGTTCTCTGCATCTATTCAAGTACATGGTCTAAAGGGAGATAGACCTTACAACAGTATCACACGTTTATGATCAGCGTATTTCACCCAAGTCATTGTTCATCTGTATATAACTCCATTTATTCCATTACTCCTCACATCTACTGTACAGCATACATATACATGTAACATCCATATGTTATCGCCCATGCATGTTAATTAAGGTACAGTTCAGATCCTTCTTCATATCCGTGGTTCACGCTATCTGAAGGTTGTCCCCAAGCCTCCCTGCTGACAGATCTGACAGACTTATATGTGGTTCCCTATTTGTTTGCCCATGACTACCCAAACACTACCAGTCTCACCATTGGTTCGTGGTTCCATGTTTGGTTCACCCAGGGCTACACATATTGCTGCAGTCAAGTCATTGGTTAACATACAGTTACAACAACGAAAGATTAAGGAGTAATTACACAGATTATGCAGCTTAATCTTCACCTCAAGTTCTCTGTCATAAGCAGTTTAAGTCCCATTACAGTTAATACCATTGTGTGTCTCTAATGCAGAATTCTCCATGCATGTTCTATTATCACACAGTTTGTTAGCCTTCAATAGCAATTGTACATTTGATTCAAATTACATACACAAGACTTTCCTATACCATTTCAACACTGAGTAATATTATAGGCAATGGGTACACTGACTTTCCCTGGTTATAATACATTGCTTACAACACAAATACTCACAGCCCCGCTGGTCCGAGTTCCTTCGTTGGGGTAATATTGTGCACTACATCCACGATCACGGTTTGCGTGAACGAGTAATTAGTGGCCACATTCACAATCTGTTATTGATTACTCCATGACTACCCTCAGCGTCTCCGACCCGGGTCCCTCTGTCGAGTATTTAGTGTGCCACGTCCGTGATTACTCTGCCTGCTACAGGAACTAGAACAAGGCTGAGGTCCCTACCTCCAGCTTTTGGTAGTGTGACTAACAATAGCAGGTGTCTATTTGAGCAATAAATATTAAACATTTATAAACAGTGTTACTATTTATTATCAAATCAAACCTGCTATTGTTTTGATGTCCACCCTTCCTACCCCTCACTCTACGACCTTGCACAAACACACACTACAGGCTGCAGGAGTAAGAAAGATGAGGGTTTCATGAGCTCCCTAAGGAGAGATAACTTTTAATTTTCTGCAAATGGAATCTCCAATGGAGGATTAAGGCTAAGAATAGCAGGTTTGATTTGAGCAGTAAATAGTAACATTGTTTATAAATGTTTAATATTTGGCACCTACTGTCTTCGTCAACGCAACTCGTCCCAGAGTTTTCAGTGGATTCTTCTGAAATTTGGTACACATGATCGATACCATGTGCACGAACCTTTTTTCGGCCCGATTCAACGTTTTCTTTACTTACTCCCCTTGATTTTGGTCTGAAATCCTTGTATTTGGCACCTACTGTCTTCGTGAATGCAACTCGTCCCCGAATTTTCAATGGAAATTTGGTACACATGATCAGTATCATGTGTAGATGCGCATAAACTTTTTTCGAACCGATTCGACATTTTCTTGAGTTATCCCCCTTGATTTTAGTCTGAAATCGTTTTATTTGGCACCTCCGGTCCTCGTGAACGAAACTCGTTCCAGGGGTTTCATTACATTCTTTTCAAATTAGGTACACATGATTGGTACCAAGTGCACATGTGTTGATTCGACAGTTTCTTTAGTTACTTCCCTTGATTTTGGTCTGAAATCTTTTATTTGCCACCTACTGTCCTCTTGAACGCAACTCGTCTCAGACTTTTCGATGGCTTCTTTTGAAATTTGGTACATATGATCGGTACCATGTGTAGATGTGCACAAACTGTTTTTGAGACGAATCGACGTTTTCTTCAGTTACTCCCGTTGATTTTTTGTCTGGAACCCTTGTATTTGTCACCTACTGTTATTTCGACCCCGCAGAGTAAGAGTAACTGGAGTTCTACCTGCTCCTACAAATATCGCTCCAGGCCCTTATGTACCCCCCTCCCCCCGACCTGATTTCCAAACCTGCCTACATCACTTGATACAACAAAGATGGCCTATACATGTACAGTATTATGACAATTGCAACAATACAAACAACATACAGTCCAGGTAGGTTCATTTGTATTGTTAACCTTTGTATATAACAACATTCAGGAGATAAAAATGTTGTTTGTTGACTGTATTTTTTTACGGGCATATTTTGGGTTCAATTGAACTCTTGTCTATTGTTTTACCTGCCTTTACAGCATCCTATACACATTTGATATTTTTGGAACATCATGTCGTCTTGCTGGCATCATTGAAAACTGTTGACCACTTCTGTCTTACAGGAAATTAACCTAGTTTTATGCAAACTATGATTCATCTTTTAATTTGGTGCTAATGTTATTATATGAATTAGGTCTTTGGATTATAGACGCGGAAATAATTTAATGAACGACGGTTGAATATTGAATGATGGACTAGATGCTTGTATGTATTTGTCGATTCTGTTGACCGCCTCTCTTGTAGGAAGCCATCTTGCTATTTTATACGCCCACCCAAAAGACGGACTTATTATATGATGGTAGCTTCCATCCGTCCTCCGTGTCTGGTCTGTATCTGGGAGAGTTTTCTGTCTACAGTTCAAATTTTTAGTGAGTGTATACCCTAGGGGAGATGATGTGTCGCTTACCAAAATGAAGGACGGGGTCCGAGGTCAAAGTTCACTGGTCTCAGAACGGAAAACCACTGAAACTTTCCTGTCCGGTCTAAATCTGTGACTGTTTTCTATCCACAGTTGCAATTTTTTGCGAGTGGGTACACTAGGTGGAGATGATATATCGCTTATCGAAACTGAGGTCACAGGCCACTGGCCTGAAATGAGGAAATCGTTGATCACTGACAGTTTTCTATCTACAGTTCGAATTTTTGGTGAATGAATACCCTAGGATATGTTGCATACCAAATGTAGAATGAGGCCAAAGATCAGCGTGGCCTAAATATCGGGAAATTATTGAAAATTGCTATTGTTTTGTGAGTGGATTCATCAGGGGATAAGATTTCGCATACCAAAATTAGGTAAAGATGAAAGGTCACTGTGAGCCCAAAATCAGGATATCATTAAAAGTAATCTTTTTTTGTGTCACATTAGGGGGGAAAAATGTGTCACACACCAAAATGTAGGTCAAGCTCAAAGGTCAAGGTCACGCCAAAATCATGAAATTGTTAAAAATCTAGAATTTTTATGTCCGTAGATATGATGTCCTACCAAAATTCATGTCAAGGTCACTGTGACCCCAAAATTAAATCAGTAAAAGTCACATTTTTATATGCCCGTGGAAGATGAGTTCGTATAATGCGATAATGCTAACCGTCTATCCATCCATTAAGATTTGTTGTCCGTGCGTTATCTCCAGTTCCTTGGCATGGATTGGTACTAAACTTTGAGTATACCTTACTCGAGGGGCAAAGAGTAACCGTGTTCATTTTGAGGTCAAGGTCAATGTCCCTCAAAACTGAATCCAGTTTAACTGACTACTGTTAGATTGGACTATTCAGAGTTGTCTCCCTTACGTGTACATGGCTATGGCGTTTGTCTTGTAGAGTTGTCTCCCCTGTTTGATACATGTATGAAACAGCTGCATTCAGTTAAACTTGTCAAATGAAAACCATGCATTTATTAATTTAACTGATCCTTTTGAGCTTTATACAAAGGTCAACTTCATCACTTTCTTCACATTTTTCTTCCTTCATGAAAACTTTTCTCACTTGAAATCTACTTGAATTCTACTCGATTTCAGTTTGGCTCTCGGCTCTTGTTTTAAGGTCACCTAACTATCAAGAGTTAAGAGTTCATTCGATATTAGATGTCATGAATGTTGCATTCTCATAAGCACAAAATCTTAAGACTTTTTCTGTGGATTGCTGGCTAGTTGGAAACAAAGCCATTAAACGACCTTGAAATCTGGACCGATGTAATTCCAAATGTACGGGCTTGATTTAGGCTCTTTGTAAAATTTTACGCATGTTTGGAGTTGACGCTGACGTACGAAATACCTATTGTAGTCTATGGGCTTACGTAATATTTTCCAGATTTGTCATTTTTTCGGGTAGATTCTTGGCACTCATGTCTAAACACATCTAGAAAGTTCGCTGATTAAGAAAAGAATGGGTGCCAGTTTTTGCATTAACATTTGGGACCTCCATTTTGAATTTCAAAATGGCCATCATCGAAAATCATTTTTTAAACATAATTGCCAATTATTCATTCAAATGTCATCCAATATTTGTTTCATTTTATCTAAACTCTTATAAAGGGGCCAACCATTCATTGGAAACAAAATAAGAACACTATAAATACTCTAAATTAGCAAAAATCCAAGATGGTCACCAGATTTCAGGATTTGTTTACGTAGACCCATATAGTCCCATACTAGGGGTATAGGACCAATGTTTGTCCCACTGGGAAACGTACTTCTAGACATTTGCGGTATGGTTGTTTTGATTTGTTTTGTCTCGTCAAGACAAACATGAGAGGAAGTGTCCCGGCACGAAACGGTGAAATTTTTGAAAAAAGTGTGAGGTCTGTCTATAGCCCCATATAGACCCATATACTGGGGTATAAGCCCAATGTATGTATAAATCCATACTGGGTGGACGTGTTGGAGTCTAGGTGAGTCCCTGGTGGTCCAATGGTGTCGTATGAGGTCTTATTTTGAAGCTCTCATGCAGGAGCACATGACTACACTAATAATTCGTACGTTGTCAATAATCGGCGCATGCGCAGCCTGGCCGTAGTATAGAAAGCAGGCATTTTTGGGGGTGTGTGTGGGTGTGTTTGGGTTAGAGATGGGCTATTCACGGTTCGAATGGGTCGTGTGAGGTATCCATGTGAAGCCTATGTAATGGAGCATCTGGTGGCGTGGATGTGGGGTAGAAATATGGTCATTCTGCACATGCGCAGTCTCGCCGTAGTATAGAAAGCAGGCATTTTGGGGGGGTATGTGGGTGTGTGTTTGGGGTAGAGATGACCGCTATGGGTCCGAATGGGTCGTGGAAGGTGTCATTTGAAGCTTGTGTGGGTTAGAGTCAGAATGGTGTGTTTTCAAATGCAAGTCGCGTCAATCTGCGCATGCGCAGTTGGTTGTAGTAAATAAAGTGGCCATTTTGGGGCAGTGAAGGAAGGTATTTGGTGTAGAGAGGGACCATCCTTGGTCCGAATGCGTCGTGTGAGGTGTCATTTTGTAGCTCTTGGGGTGTAGACCCCAATTTGAGGGATGTTCACGTCATCTGTGACGTCATTGGTGACGTCATCAGTACGAGTAGTAGCCAAAGTGGACATTTTGGGGCAGTGAAAGGAAGGTATTTGGTGTAGAGAGGGACCATCCTTGGTCCGAATGCGTCATATTGTAGCAACGCCCGCCAACGCCAAGCTTAACGCTTCAACGCCCTGGTGAAATAGCTCAGAAATTCTGATTTTCTAGATATTCCATGTAATTGTCACTAATTCTTCGAAATGCAGTGACGCCCGTCAACGCTTGTAGTTATGCCTTAACGCTCTAACATAACGCCTTGACGTCATGATATAGACCGGAGAGAGAACAACAACAAAAACAAGGATGACACATGAGAGAACAACAACAAGAAGAAGTTTTTTCATATAGTTTATTTTCCCCAATGTTACATCATACCCACGCTGGGGGAGCCGCGTTGGGTATGTTTACAACTCAAAAAGACTCTTGCCCAATCAGAGGCCACCATTTGCATCTATCATATTCGTTCCTGTCCGTTAGATGTAGTCTTGTCCAATCAGAAGTCGCCATTTCAGCAAGTTCCATCTTCGGCCATGTTCGCTCTGAACCGTTTATTCTAATCATCGTCGGACAGGCCTGGATATTCTTCGGGCAGCATGTCCTGAAACAGTTGTTTGCGCATTCTGATCGCATTTTCCAGGGCCACGGTGGGTGGTAGCCCCATAGCCTCTTCCAAGTGACGCTTGGCCTTCATGATGGACCTGTGCGTGGGGTCGCCTTTCATTTCAAGCGGTAGTAAGGTATACTGTTCATAGATCGCCATGGCTGTTTTCCTGATGCGGGGGCGCATTTGGGTGTACGTCTGTTGTAAATTATCCTCTCCGGCGTCCTCGATCGCTGCAGCGTAAGTATTGATAGCTGCTGTCACAATACGATCCCAGAAGGTAGGTTCTGCCTCACTTTCCATGGACGTATGCTGACTATCTGAGGTCAAGCTCTCCGTATCACTAGATAGACTCAGCAATCTCTGTTTCGGTATCAGTCGATACACTCTCAGCAGTCTCTGTATCAGCATCCCCCTCAACGGACTCCTCGGAGTCTTCAATCCCATGTATATTGTTCTGGTGTCGCATCATATCGTAATGTCTGGTGAACGTGCGTTCGCACTCAGAGCAAGTATAAGTCATGTTGACGGTTGAACGTCGACTGTGCGTGTTTTTGGAAATACGCTCGCTTAGACAGTAACGCCCGTCAACGCTTAGCTTAACGCTTCAATGTCCTGGTGAATTAGCTCAGAAGCTCTGATTTCCATGGAATTGACACCAATTCATCGAAATGCAGCGACGCCCGTCAAAGCCCGTCGTTACGCCTTAACGCCCATCTCAACGCCCGTCAACGGCCAGCTTAACGCTTCAACGCCCTGGTGAACTAGCTCAGAAGCTCTGATTTTCATGGAATTTATTTGGTTCACATTGGATATGCATTATTACATACTGTGAGCAGAAAATATTTGTCATATACCAGTAGTCCGTGAGCTACTGGGGCTCACCTTGCACCCCCCACCCCCCCCCCCACTACAGACCGAAACTATGTTTTTTATGTGCTTTAGGACATGTCAAATAAGAAACAATTTGTTAACAGTCGATAAACTGGGACTCACTACCCTTTTAATCACTTTGAAATTACTCCTGTGTTAATAAGTACAATTTTTGTGACAATAGAGGGTAGGGTTACAAGAATAGTCTTATCTTCCATAATTATTATCCAACCTTTATAATGTTGGCCACATATTATTCAGCATTGATTGCTGCATCGAATATTTACAAGATAATATCACTATTTGTTGGGTATGACATCACACAGGGACCATACATACAAAAGTAGGAGTAGTAGCGAAAGCGGGCTTTTTGGGGTAGAGATGGACCATCCGTGGTCTAAATGGACCGTGTGGGGTGTCCCTCTGCATCTACATGCAGAGAGTTACAAGATGACACCCCACACGGTCCATTTAGACCACAGATGGTCTATCTCTACCCCAAAAACCTTCCTCCGCATCCTCAAAATGCCTACTTTGTCTACTACTCCTACTGATGTCACCAATGACATCACAGATCATGTGGAGATCCCTCAAGCCGTGGTCTACATAACGAGGGCTTCACTTTGACACCTCACCCGACGCATTCGAACCAAGAATGGTCCCTCAATCGCTCAAGCACACCCTCACGCACCCCAAAACGCCCGCTTTCGCTACTACTGCTACTTTTGTATGTATGGTCCCTGTGTGATGTCATACCCAACAAATAGTGATATTATCTTGTAAATATTCTACACCCTATTGTCACAAAAATTGTATTTATTAACACAGGAGTAATTTCGAAGTGATTAAAAGGGTAGTGAGTTCCAGTTTATCGACTGTTAACAAATTGTTTCTTATTTGACATGTCCTAAAGCACATAAAAAACATAGTTTCGGTCTGTAGTGGGGGGGGGGGGTGCAAGGTGAGCCCTAGTAGCTCACGGACTACAGTAAGAAGTTGCACATTCATACCAATATTTCTTGATAATAACGTCGAAAACAGGTTAATATCCATGCAAACGAGTTCAGATGAACAGTTGTCTCAACTATAATGCATTTCAAACCCAAACTATTTGCGCACATTTCGATTACATGTTTAAAATAATGTTGAATAACAAAAAATCATACAGATCGGCTAAAAAAAGGCGGCCATTTTGAAATTCAAAATGGAGGCCCTAAATGTTAATGCAAAAACTGGCACCCATTTTTTCTTAATCAGTGATGTTTCTAGGTGTGCTTAAACATTGGTGCCAAGAATCTACACAAAATTTTGCTTTTTTTACATAAGCCCACAGACTATTGTGATTAGTGACGCGGAAATGGACGATGGCTGAATAATCAATGCTGTATACGTGACCCATCATCTTTCACGTCCCGTATGACCATAGAAAAACCTGGCAATGTATGTTTGGGATATCTGTCATTTCGGACATCTTGATATATCACATACTATCTTGATAGCAAACACACACCTCGTGGGTCTCCACTCGATGATAGATACTTCATAAGCTTGGAATTTGGCTTTTTGTGAGCAAATAAAACTTCCGGGGCATTGCATTCTATCGTCCGGTGAGACGAAGTACTCTTCCATCTCGGTCACCACTTGCTCCATTCTCGTCTCGCCGGGGCATTGCATTCTATCGTCCGGTGAGACGAAGTACTCTTCCATCTCGGTCACCACTTGCTCCATTCTCGTCTCGCGAGACTCCCTACTGCGAGAAAGAGTCTCACGCGTAAATGGGAGCCATCCCCCCAAAATTTGGGGGGTGAGTAGGCGGCGTATGATTATCTGGCTTGTCACTGACCTGCTGACTCCGCCGAGTTAGAAGCGAATTGCTAAACATAACGTGGGCTATATAATTGGGAAATGACTCTTTCCGTTTCGGAGCATATCAATCGCGAACAAATTATTGTCGGTATGTATACTTGGCCGTGAAAGCGAGTTATCTAATACAGGAAGTAGTTCGCGGGTAGACACGGCTCGCTTTGAGAATGATGTCATGCTGCCTCGCTTTGAGATTCAAAAATGTCACCAGTTTACATGAGTCGCTTTGGTCTCCCGCGGGTAGACACGGCTCTCTTTGAGAATGCACTTGCTCTGCTGTCAGTCGCAGGAGCCGCGGAGAACATTTGAAAGTGGGGTGGCTGAACTCTGTACCGGCCATATGGCAAGCCAAAGTGCTTTTTATTCAAGAATCCCGATATCGGAAATTAGAATTTTCGATATCGGAAATTGAATTTCCGATATCAAGAACTGCAATTCCCAACATCGGAAAATTCAGTGACAATTTCCGTATCGGAAATTTTGAGTTGCTTCCAGTCTTTCGTATAAGCGATTCGCTGGATTTCCGATAGTAATTCCCGATATAATTGCAATTTCCGATTCGGAAACTCAGAATAAAAAGCACTTTGGCTTGCCATACGGCCATGTTAAAGATAAATCTAAGATAGAACTTATAACATTGCGGTTCCAAAAGTTGGGGGGGGTGCAGCTAACTTCGACAGTCACTCTTAAACAAGATGTTTTATGAAAGGTAAGTGGGCATGGAATACAATTATTTTATTGGCTATGGTAAACGGGTTGGGCAAACATTGCCCGTTCGGCACTTTCCTAACAACTACATCTGGTGAGTGGTTTGCCGCCGGAGCCTTGTTCTCACGTAGTATAAGAAGAAGGCTCCACCGGAGCTATCCTCGTAGGTGCACTCTCTTGCCTTCTTCTCGGTAGTGTCCGTGAAGAAAACCTATATCACTGCAAACTTAGACTGCTCCCACTGGATGGTAATATGGGTATTCCCTTGCTGAATATGTGAATGACGAGGACTGGTATCGTTGGTAGGGTTACAGAACCAGTCGTTTATGCTGCGTTGGTAGTCGATGTCTCCGGACGAGCAATTAGCTGTGTCCTGTGTCTTTTTCACTATTGGAAACCGGATTAGAACAATGCCTGAAAGAGGAGAGGATTGTCATTATTATTATTTTTATCGAGCCCGTGGCTTTAGCTGCAGAAAGCTCGATATGTGTGCCACAATGACGTCTGTCTGTCTATCTGCAGGACCAAGTAAATGTTTTTTGAATCGGCCTCATGTAGTCCAGGAGCTTAGATGATGCTACACTTATTCAACCTATCTACTACACTCGAGAAGCATGTCCCCACCCCTGGGTCACCGAGCCTCCCCTTCTATCTCCTAAACTAAGCTTCGCCCGTATGGCAAGCCGTTTTATTTTTTATTCAGTATTTGGTGATATCATCAAATATTTGCTGATATCATGAAATGATTTACTGATATCATCAAATATTTGCTGATATCAACAAATATTTGCTGATATCATCAAATATTTGCTGATATCACCAAATCATTTGATGATATCTGCAACTGATTTGCTGATATCGTCAAATGATTTGCTGATATCAGCAAATCATTTGATATCATCAAAAACGCTTTATTTGTTGATATCAGCAAATCATTTGCTGATATCATCAAATGATTTTATGATATCAGCAATTGATTTGCTGATATCAGCAAATGATTTGATGATATCAGCAAATACTTTATATTTGATGATATCATTAAATATGGTGGAAGGTCATAGTATGAACCATAACATGGAAGGCTCCCTGTTCAGAATGACAATAAACTTCGTCACAGCGCATGTTCCGTTGCACAGGCTCGCTCCACTATTTCTGCCCCCAATAGCGGCGGTTGACCTGTAGGTCCTGACCATTAACCACTGTGGTGGACCTACCTCGCACACGAGTTTCTGTGTACATCTGACCGGACCCCCCGCCCTCTCCCCCGGCAAGGTCAACATAGATATAACACAGAATTGAAAAGTGATCGGAATGTTCAACAAATAGCGCTTGAGATTATACTGAATTTACAGGGGACATGCTTAGATAAATAATGTCACACAACTGTTTCAATCTGTATCGGCTTTAGTACTATTTGATTACAGTACCCACATCATATAAAGATAAAAAGAAGCCATATGACTTCATTGAGGCTTGGTTAGTTCTGTCTTTATCGTAAGAGCCTGGTCTCCTGTTACGGGCCAGTAACGGGTCATAGAGATTAATTTATTGTTGTATGTGCGGCTGTTATCTCCTGCCCTAAAAGCTAACCGATGAAGAAGCACGACAATCGGCTCTGCCTTAATATACCATGCTCCATGCTGACCGGCTTTCCCGAAATCATTATCCCCTTTCGCTTCACCCCGATTATACTCAAATGCAGATCTAATGAATTTGTGTCTACAAATCAATAACCCGCGTTTATCTTCCCTGCTGTATATTATTTGAATGCCCTTATATTCATGATTCTATTTGTCATTTATTAGTAAAGTTTGGTGTAAGGTATATGCCAGGGGTTTGATAGGTTTTATTCTTATTGTCTGGTTCTTTAAGTACCATAATAGATATTACATGTGATTTG
>JAVTVY010030946.1:0-13157 GCA_036873755.1 Hanleya hanleyi | reverse complement strand
ATCAGAGTTATAACTGTCTCGATAGAATTGGAAGTTGAAAGTTCTGATGTAGATATTCAACCCACTATCAACTGTTATCAGCCACGCAGATACAACGCAAGATCTTTGTCAGCTGACTTCATGTCATCGCCGGTTCTTCGACAGTGTGTTACAAAATTCATTGATGCTATAACAGATATTAGACGTACTCAAGAAATTATAGATGAGAAGTACAGTGTCTTGACTGAAATAATTATTAATGAAATGAAAGCTTACTTTCGTCCCATAGATGGGGCTAGCAGACCTAACCGTAAGAGGTATAATAGAGCGAAACCTTACTGGAACAATGAACTATCGCAACTCTGGAGAAATATGCACGAGAAAGAGACAGATTTTGTTCAGTTCAGAGGTAGCAGAGAAAATAAAATGAGACTGCAAAGTGAGTATCGCTCATCAGCAAAGACGTTCGATAAGAAACTTAGGCAATGTAAACGAAAATTTGATCCCGAAACTGTAGAAAATATAGAAACTGCATGTACTGATAATTTCCGTGTGTTTTGGGAACAGATACAGAAGTTGGGTCCAAAACGTAAGACCGCCATTCTAGTGGAATTTACAGATGAGAATGGGACCATTATTACAGATACGGTTAAGATCCTTGAACATTGGCGGAATGAATATGAACAGTTATATAATGTTAATGATGGGCGCTTTGATGATAACTTTTATGTTGAAAAACTCAATGAGCTGAAACAAGTCGAATATTCTATGCTATCAGATGACACATTAAATAGAAATATAGAGCGAGAAGAAATTTCCAAAGCTGTAATTTCCAGAGCGAAAAACTACAAGACAGCAGTTATTGATGAATTACCTAATGAACTGCTTAAAAACGACCCAGTCAAAGACATGTTAAATGTATTTTTTTAACTCATGTTTTGTGAACGATTTGCCACCAAATGTTTGGCTGAAAGCATTGATTTTCTCCATACCGAAGAGTAATAGTACTGATCCAAGTGTACCCTTAAACTACCGTGGTATAAGCATATTGTCTTGTTTGTACAAAGTATATAGTGGTGTCCTTAATGCTGGATTAACTATTTTTACTGAACAAAATGATTTACTATCTGAAGAACAGAATGGGTTTAGATCAGATAGATCGTGTAATGATCATATATTTTCTTTGAACACTATTGTTCATAACAGCATATCTTATGGGAAAGCTGTATTTTCCTGTTTAATAGATTTACAAAAAGCTTTTGATTTAGTGAATAGAAATTTACTGTTTCATAGATTATTGAGTTTGAGAGTAAACGGATCCGTATATCGGGCTATCAAAAAATGTATTGTAATACAATGTCTGCTGTAAAAGTCAATAACTACATTACAGATTGGTTTGTAACAAATTGTAACTCAGGTGTGCGACAAGGGGGTACCCTTTCACCTACATTATTTTTTTTATATATTAATGGATTGATTGACGAGCTGAAGAGTTGTGAGGTAGGGATTAATATAAATGAAAAGCTGGTTTCTGTATTAGCGTATGCAGATGATATTGTCATCTTAGCTGAATAGGAAGTTGATTTGCAGAAACTTCTTGATGCTGTGCACAATTGATGTAGGCAGTGGAGGTTCAATATCAATTTTGAGAAATCGAAAATAGTTCAGTTCAGAAAAGTCAGAAAACCCGAAGTAGTTACGATTTCATGATTGGAGATAAGATAATTTAGTATGTAGCTGATTACAAATATCTTGGAGTTATTTTTAATGAACACATGAAGTTCGAAATTAAAGTGCTGCCAAAACTTTGTCCGATTCTGCAGGCAGAGCCCTTGGCTCTTTAATCGGTAAATGTATGTCAACTGTTGGTTTTTAAACTTACACAGTTTTATTTAATAGGGGGGGGTACCAATTCTGAATTATGGGGTAGGTGTTTGGGGATTTGATAGTAATACTTTTCAATGCTGTAACAATATAGTAAATAGAGCCCACGATATTTTCTTGGTGTGCATAAACTTACTCCACTCGATGCAATGTAAGGCGACTTTGGTTGGCCGTCGTTAAAGATATTAAGAAATGTTGAAATACTACGAGTATGGAATCGATTGGTTAATATGGATGATTCGCGTCTAACCAAGCATATATTCCAGTGGGATTTGGTGTGTGAAAGTCGTTGGTACACCCATGTCCGAAACATTTTACATGAGATTGATATGGATTATATTTTTACTAGGCGTATAAAGTGCGACCTACATAGAGTGCAGACATTGCTGTCTGCTCAAGCAATTGATCGTTGGTCCCTGGCTGTTATTGGTAAACCAAAATTAAGAACATATGTGACATTTAAACATGAATATAAAACCGAAAAGTATCTAATATATACTTTATCGAAATATGAAAGATTGCTTGTCGCTCAGCTCCGTTTTGGTGTTTTACCCCTGACAATTGAAGTTGGTCGATATAGAGGAGAAGCCATTGAACAGCGCTTATGCGTTCTATGTAACAGTAACAATATCGAAGATGAATCTCATTTTGTGTTCTTTTGTGATTTTTACGAGACAGAAGGACGCCAATTACTACAGAATATTGAATTTCCAGAAAATTCATCAACTGGAGAGAAGTTTTGCTATTTGTTTGAAAATTACTGTAGAAAATTATGCCAGTTTATAAAAATAGCATACTGTAGAAGAACTGACATGCTGTTTTCCTCACGTACCACGTGACGTAACTTTCATTATTTGTTAAGAGTGGCTGATAAGCCCGTTTGGGCTTTGTTCAATGCATGTATAGTGTATTCTTGTTTCTGATGGATCTTCCACTATAAATAATAAAAGAACTGAGCTGAACTATTTATATACGTGGTTACTGTTCATGTGGAGGGACAGCTGAGGAAGAATTTATGAAGAAATTATAAGCTGAAGAATACTTGTCGGACACTGTTGATCTGAAAAATATGAATGAAAAAAAATCTTAAGAATTGATGAAAGAAATTTTAATTATAAGAATCCTTAAAAGATATATAAATATTTGCTGATAGAAAGTAGTTATGTTACTTATGCATCAATATACCCATTCTCACCAATACATTCTCACCAAGATATATCCTCACCCGTTATAAAATGGCACATATTGATGAATGAAGTGGATAAAATATGAATTAATTGTGTGGAAACATTTGTTTTTGTAATAAATTTTGTTGAATTGTAATATATATTAAACTGATCAATACAACTTGAATTACAGTATATGTTGAGTTTGTCTTCTTTTCTCTCTGCTGTTTTCCATATTCCATGTATTGTGCTAGTATTAGAGTCGTTCGCCGTTGTTCCTATGTTCATGCTGCTTATTAGATTATGTTGGTGGATGTTTCGTCCCCGAGGCTTGCAGTCTGTACAAATCATTGTGACTGCAGTTAACATGGGGATAATGAAGTGCTTGGAGCCTCAGACTACGGGCCTCAGACTTCTAAATAAGAATTTGCATTCTACTAATATTTTCCCCGTTTGGGCCGTTTCTTCTATCAAACGGTCACATAGTTCATCACTTTCCATCAGATCACTCGATAGGGCTATTACATCATCGCTCTTGAATATTTTTATCTAATATCGCTCAAGCCGATGCTAGGGGCCTTGTGGTCATGTCATTCAAGATGTCCACATGAACAGTTACAATAAAAGCGTGGCTGAAATACAAATAATCTCGGGGATTATTTTTTGGCATGTTTCAGATATGCATGCAGAATATGGGGCTGTGGGGTCATATGACTTCTTGTCAGTACGCCGGCATCCTTTTTTACCACCTTTATATGTTGCGTTTAATTGTTAGGGTTTAACTCTAACAAACTCTCCCATATTAAATATATGAGATTACTTCCGGAGAACGTCATTATGATGTTATTGGGATACTTAACTAATCGTTCTGGTCTTAAATATTTTGGATATGATAAAGCAAAATTACCCCATGTAAACTCCTACGTGTTTTTAGTCTTCAAAATTCAATATCGGGTTCAAAATTCATATCTATTGAATCATACGACTTGGAACAAATATATTCATGATATGAGAGAGAGTCTTGTAATGCAATTGAAATCCTTGATCTAGAAAAGAACACATATAACTTCGGAAATAAAACAATACATTACGTTTGTGTGTGGGGGAAATCTAGTAAATTATACATGGGTGTGTGTATACGCTGGGCAAATCATTTTTGCAAAGTCTGGGTATAATACAGCTAGATTAGGCACGCGCGTTGTATTCTTCTTTGTCTCTCCTTACACAAATCCCTCCAATATCATCAATGTAAATACATGCTTGTATACATCTGCGATAGCGCAATGATGCTCAATTAACCTCTAACATATTCTGGCAATCTTTAGTGCTTACACTCACATGTTCGTTCTTTACACCAGCCTGAGCAAATCATTGATCAAAACTCATCATATCTTTTCTGGATTCACAAGTTATCCAACAAGTACTCTCCCCACATATTGTCTGGACTGCTTACCCGACATTAGGACAGGCAATCTATGAGCATAAAATTACCAACAAGGAAGATGCCTCATTCCAAAACATGAGATTGAGATTAAACATGGCGGCGGGGATCGGCGGAAGTCGACGGGGTGTTTTTCGCGAGTCCATGACATTATCCCCCAGCGACAGTTTCCCCCTCGACATTTTCCCCACCGACATTTTCCCCCACGACATTTTCCCCAGGCGACATTTTCCCCCAGCGACATTTTCCCCACCCTAATATTACGTGCGGTAATAATTACGATCTGCCAACTTTTCGCAGTCGCGGTCATTTCCTCACCTTGATTTTTTTTTTAACGTTTGCACGTAAGATGAAGACAATTGGGCGATTGAAACAATGATAGGCTAGATGACTTACCATAGGATTACGGATTAATCACTCAGTCAGCTTTACTAAGAGTATAATATAAACAATGCTTCAAAGAAGTTTGAAGTTATTTATTCGGATCGATTATATGAAAATGAATGGAAAGTGATCAAAAATTCCCGCTGCATGAAAGCGGTAAAAATTTGATATTATATTATTTGATCACTTCATCATCACGGCAGATCGTAATTATTACCGCACGTAATATTAGGGTGGGGAAAATGTCGCTGGGGGAAAATGTCGCCTGGGGAAAATGTCGTGGGGGAAAATGTCGGTGGGGAAAATGTCGCGGGGGAAGCTGTCGCTGGGGGATAATGTCGGTACCCCGTTTTTCGCTCTGAGACTTTTATATCTGGCTGAATTTTTACATGAAACTTTTACACAACAATCAGGAAATGACGTACTGGAGAACATCCGGTCTCACATATTCAGATAATTTGTGGTCTGGGAACACGTGAGGATAATAGCACCTATTTTAAGATGGCGCGGCAAAAGTATAACTTCCTCCAGACTTTTTTTTATTGTTGTCCGTTGATATTCGTATTAACTCAGGATCCTTCAAATGCCCGTGTTCTTCTCAATGCAAGATTTATCAAATCCGTCATTAAAACCAAAAACAAGTTGACCCAGTTCCAAGGCATGGTTTATTAGATTGCCACTCAGCCAGATAGTGTAGCTGCCAATGAGACTTGGCTGAACAAAACAATTAAAGGCGCTGAAAGACTAGAAGGGGGTTATAACCTGTATCGGCGTAACCGAACTGATAATCGCAGGGGTCGCTGTTTCTTGCTAGCCACCAGGATTGGTATTGCAAACATCAGGCGGAAAGATCTTGAAAGCCCCGACAGTGAAATTCTGGTCTCTGAACTACGGCGGAACAATCAGGAAAAATTTGCAGTTATTATTTGCTACCTTGCAGTTATTACTTACTATCTCTAGGTTGGCGCAACGTTTATCAACAGCCTGAGATTTACACTGATCCAAGTAAGGACTATTCGTTTCGAAAAGATTTTACTACTAGATTACTTTAATGAGCCCGATATTGACTGGGACCTTTACATCTCAGAACAAGGCGCAAGTGAGATCGACTGTAATCTAATAAACGAGTTTGGACCATACAAGCATGTGAAAACAGCAACACATAGAAAAGGAAATGTTCTCGATCTTCTACTTTCGGACTTCCCAGATCGTGCTGGTCACCCTGATGTATACAAGCCACCATTTGACACAGATCACAAACTTGTTGAATTTAATATTGTCATGAATTGAACTCAAAAACCTAAAATTTTACAAGAGGTTTACAAGTTCGGGAAAGAGGACTGGACGGGTTTACTTGAGCACATATCAAGGAAGCCACTTGAAGCAGCACTCTTGGACCAGGGTATTAACATCATCCATTGGAACCACTGATGATTTTCCCATAATAGAGAAGAAAAGCAACTCCGAGTAGGGATGACAATTTCATTCTGTATATTTCGCTATTGATTATAGCATCTTCAGCAGTGAACAAAGTTACAAACTGCTCTATACGCGCAGTAAATATACAAGGTATAATGTGATCTTAGCCAATACACATATATGAATAGGTAAGCCAGTAATGTCAGTCAGATTGGACAGATATTAAAATGTCATTTTCAGAAAATTGTTGTAGACATTAAATGTTAGGAGATAAGCAATATACAAATGTTGTGATTACAGGTGATGCAATACACAATCTAATCGACGAAAACAATAAACAACAAAGTATGGCGATTACATTGAATATTTCTACATGTCATGAAGTTCAGATAAGGACTGTCATCTTAAGATAATATAGGTATAATTTTCTTGGCAGTCCACATTAGAATTGATGGGAATCTACAAGTGTTGTAACTTGCATGGCAATATACAATTATGATTCCTTTCAATTCTAATGTGGATTGCCAAGAAAATTATACCTATATTATCTTAAGATGACAGTCCTTATCTGAACTTCATGACATGTAGAAATATTCAATGTAATCGCCATACTTTGTTGTTTATTGTTTTCATCGATTAGATTGTGTATTGCATCACCTGTAATCACAACATTTGTATATTGCTTATCTCCTAACATTTAATGTCTACAACAATTTTCTGAAAATGACATTTTAATATTTGTCCAATCTGACTGACATTACTGGCTTATCTATTCATATATGTGTATTGGCTAAGATCACATTATACCTTGTATATATACTGCGCGTATATAGCTGTTTGTAACTTTGTTCACTGCTGAAGATGCTATAATTAATAGCGAAATACACAGAATGGAATTGTCATCCCCACTCGGAGTTGCTTTTCTTCTCTAGTATTAACATCCATGAGCAGAATTGACTAGACCGATTATTACCTTAAATGAGCATATACTCAAATCGCAATTGAAAGACTTGAACAGAGATCCGTGGATTCATAGTGAAGTTATCCATCTTTCTAAGAAAAAAGAATCAGTTCGAGATAAAGTACTTTTAGTCTGTATTTACTAAACCTGAAACAATCCCCCTTTCCCTCTCATTAACACATGTATAGACAATAGTCTGGGAAATCTACAATGGTCCCAAACCCTGATGACTTATTATATCTCTCTCAATCACGTGATAAATTGTTTATTCATTCATCTGCACGACACGTGAAAACTTATACAGAAATCTAACATCGCTGACGTAACACGAAACCAATTAAATTGTCATTGTCAACGCAAAGTACATGTGCCGCTCGGCGTGAAGTCCTATATGTAACCCGATATACCAAATTAAAGCTTGCTCTTCTGACTGTGCTAGTCCAGGGACCTCGCGCTGGCAATTAAATTCATGTCATGCTACATGAGGGAGGTGACAGGCTAATTGAATTCTATATAAAATCCCACCAGCCATTTAATTTTCATAGATGTTGCAATGCATCAAGGGATAGAATTGGGATGTTATTGTCATGGATGCAGAGACCTACCTCGTCAGGTTTCAGGACAATTCGATGTTCAAGATGTACATAGGACAAAACCTGTGGGCCGGACAATATTTCACCGCGCATTCTGCGTGAATACGCCTTTGAGTTACCAGCCTCATTGTGAATATTATTCCAAAAGTCCATGCACTCTGGCGTTGGGAACGACGGCTCGAAATTTGCCAATGTTGTACCAGAGTTCAAAAACGGTGTCAAGGAATTGGTTGAAAATTATCGACCCGTCTCTTTATTATGTCTAGCCTATAAAGTACTCGAGCGAAGTATTTTAAATAAGATTCACCGCGTTCCAGAAAAGTCTATTCATATTGATGCCTTTGCCACTGACTGACTGAGTGGGGGATTGTTTTAAATGCCGGTTAAAATAAATTATGCCCCAAAAAGACATATATAATTTTAATGCCAGCAACATTTTCTTGTCGATGCCCATCATACAGGCTCAACTGATTTCAACTTATGATATTCACACACGTATATACTCTCCTATGATATCACAGTATTTTAGTTCTCCTGGTTTACATCGTTATATTTTATGTGTAGCTTTTGTACATCGTTTTATTTGCATGTTACCTCTCCACACGCAAAAGTTTTCTTCTAATTATCCTTCAGTTTTAAATACTAATCATCTAGTCGTATTTTTTATTATGTTTGCACATCATATGTACATGTTGTTTTAAGTGTTCGTCACCTGTTTGGGCTACACTTGTATGTAATTTTTTTCCTCGTGTTAAAGTATTATAAATAAATATTATTAATTCTAGACCCAAAAATGTGTCTGTTATAACTCATAATGTAACCCCTGCTGTTGTAACAGGCACAAAGCAGGGTAGGCGATACTGTTGTATGGTTTCCTGAAATAATAAAATGATGAAAATCATTTTCCTGAAAATGATGATCATGACCAAATTTTCACTGACTTGCCTTCCTTGACCTATAAATAATTAACAGTATTATGGTTGATGTCTCCATAAATTGCCATCTTCTAGGAATTTCAGACTCTGAAACGCCAGCTTTATATTGTGTTGTTGTTGTGTTGGGATGAATCGAACTGACAAATCACGCGCCGTCGCGTGATGTGACGTAAATGGAAGTGACCAGTGTGTATACAAGGGGGAGGGGGGGAAATGTTCTGAAAGTATGCTGTGCGTGATGGAACGTTTTTTTAAAATCATTTTCGATAGTTTCTCCTTTCCTTTGAACTTTCACCAGTAACTATGTCAAAAGTTTTTTGTGGGTGAAATACTTTGTTGTTAAATAGCCAAAATGGTTCTTATGTCGAATTTAGTCATCGGTCAAATACTTCAGCAAAGATTTGGTGAGATTACCTGTCAAATTCTCAATATAACGAGCGTCATTCACCATAGAATATTAGGTAAAAAAAACACACTAACTGCTGCATTAGAGGACGGGTTTCTCGAATGTCAGCCATCACAAATAAACTAGTTCCGTGATTTAGACATTCAGAGTCATTTGACGTCGTAGCTGTATATTGTTAACGTGCAAATTAGTTTAAAATTGTAATGGGGGGTCGCTTCAAAATATCCACAAAACGTACGGGAAGACGCAGAGTGGCAGAAAGTTACAAAATTGGCGAAAGAGTGCTGTGAGCATCAGTTTTTACATCAATTATTTATCTTATTTCTGACAGCATTAAATAGATCACTGCAATACAAAAACATGTCTATAAACATACCCACTCTCCTGGTATGTCCCGATCAGCCCGAGTGTAGGAGTTTTATTATAATATCACTACAAGTACTCATGTAACTCACAGCAGTTGTTTCAGATATTTTTGGGAGCATAAATTCTGTATATCCCTGGAATATCTTTCATCAGGGGCCAAGCCCATAAATCATAAATGCAATAGGACAGCCCCGAGATAGAACTCTTCAACAGAATAATAATATTTATTTATTTCAGACACAGATGGTCTTTAGAATGAAAAGACAAATTACTAGCGTGTTACATAGATTTGGCGAGATCAATGACAACTAAACGCGACGTCTGAGACAAATCGAAAAGCCGCAAAGTTGTAAGTAAGAAGTCGTCTGTCGACATAAGTCTGTTTCGTAAAAAAGT
Organism: Hanleya hanleyi; assembly: GCA_036873755.1. Taxonomy (NCBI): domain Eukaryota; kingdom Metazoa; phylum Mollusca; class Polyplacophora; order Lepidopleurida; family Hanleyidae; genus Hanleya; species Hanleya hanleyi. Next base: position 3,227 of record JAVTVY010030946.1, on the reverse strand, counting down.
TAATTTGGCGTCGAATAACCTCAATAAATCTGGGTACAGAGTTAATCCCAAACATGTAAGTAGCACTACAATTTCGCGGGGCGTGCATTATAACCAGCGAAATACGTTGTTGTATGTGATACGCAGTTTTTTTCTGTTACATGACGAGTACGAAGACCACAGATGGCTGCAATAGATACTGGTACAGTACGACGAGAAAAGTTGCTTCTTCGCAGCTCGAGAACACACAAAGAACTTTCGAGCAAAAATATTGGCACGAATGCATAATGTTCTAGTTAGCACAGACATACCATAGCTATCAGTGAGATCGCTGGAGATAAAATGATCAAGATATTTGAGAGTGCTCTCAGGTCATTGAACTTTATTGGACGAAAACACATGCATAAGCAGTCGCAAAAATATCACATATATCCGGTGGATTCTAAAGGCCCTTGGCAGAGGAGCTAATAAGGCATAAGTCGTCAGTATATAATAGGTGATTAAAGAAGACTCCGGCTACATTACATCCTAAATTGGACCGAGATATTTTGATGTCGAGTTCATGTATGTAGACATTAAAAAACATAAGAGACAGAATGCCTCCTTGGTGAACTCCTGTTTCTTATAGTGGAGCCAAGTCGTCATTATTGTTGTCTCTCTTCTGTGTTGGAGGTCCATCGTTAACTGGAGCTAGGAATTCGTATAGGCAAGGCTGAGGTAGAGTATTCTTAGTACTTTAATAATTACTATGGATCTCAGCGGTATTATTCTGATGTATGTCTCGCATAATGCCAGAATCGTTATACGAAAGACATACGAACAAGATCATGTGAGCATACTTGTGGGTAGATTCCGTATTCAGGGTTGAAACACGCCAGTAACGTGGCTATGTTAATGTGTGAAAACAGAAAATCTCGAATTGAGATTGGTATTTTTCAATACCTACAGAACTCCAGAAGCGAGAATTCTGTTCTGACACATATGATAAAGCAGTAACAATAATGAACAGAATTCGGACCGTACGGACCTTGGTAACTACGGAAGACAGCGATGAGTACTCATGAAATGTGTCAAAGCAGATGAATCTCGAATTTAGTTTGGTATTTTTCTATACATACAGAACTCCAGAAGCGAGCATTCTCGCCTGACACCTTTGATAAAAAAGAAAACGCAGTAATAATACTGTACAAAACATGCACCTTATCGACCTTGGAAACTGTGGAATACAAGCCTTTAGTCCGTCATTCAATATTCAGCCGTCATCCATTAAAGAATTTCCGCGTCCATAATCCAATCACCTAATTCATATAATAACAATGGCGCTAAATTAAAAGGATAAATCATAATATACGTAAAACTAGGCTAATTTCCTGCAAAGCAGAAGCGGTCTACAGATTTTAATGATGCCAGCAGGACATCACGATGTTCTAAAAATATCACATCCGTATCGATGATCAGTATTCTTAATCCATATGATATACGTTGTAAAGTCGTTATCTAGTATATGACTTATCTCAGTCACGCTTTGATTGCGCCAGTTCATATGAAAACTATGAGGATATTGAAACACATAGATTCATACGGCCCCTAGCCCCGGTTTAAGCGGAATTAGACACAAGTTACGAAACGTACCGCCATAGATCTTGCACGCTACGCTCGTATTTTGCTATCAGCATGCGATATGTATCGTCAAATTTGAGAAAATTCGAGTGGAGGCGCTTGATGATATAGCCCTTTTTTACGAGTTCATTAAAGACATTGAACGAAACAATATGCATATGAAATGGGTCAAAGCAGATAAATTTCGAATTGAGATTGATATATTTCAACACCTACAGAACTCCAGACGCGAGAACTCTGTCCTGACACATTTGATGAAAAATAGTAATAATTCTGTACAGAACTTGGACCTTATGGATCTTGGAAACTACAAACGACATTAGAAGAAACAGCGCTATTAAACAGCGCTACAGGAGAAACATCACTAGAAGCGATAATTCTGCCCTGACACCATCAACACACCGCAATAATAGTGTATAGCAGCACATATGTGCGAACAAGCGAGATCATAATATTGGAGATTATATATCATTAATATTAATTGTATCGATGATTAGGCTTGACCCTTGTTGAGAGTTATGCTTGGGATATACAGAAGATATACTCCCCAAAATATCCGAAACAACTGCTTTGAGGTACATGAATACATATAGTGATGTCATATACTCAGGATGTTGTAGGGTCAGAACTTATCTGGAGAGTGGGTATGTTTGCGGGCATTTTCGTGTGTGATATTAAACCATACAAGTAGGTTTCCAAGAACATACTGTTGATGTGACAATTTTAATGTTAATTTTAGATGACCTCTCAAATAGTTTTGAAATTTTCAAGAGATGGAAAATCGTTGACCTGTAAAGAGTAATTTATAGAACACTGTATCCACAAATCTTATTAAAAGTGGTAGATTACCAAGAACATACGGTGAGAAAACATGTAAATTGCAATAGTAATTATGAGATGACCCCCCCCACAACGATAATCAACACAACCTTTGATATTGCTTTAAAATTAACTAGAGATAAAAGAAATCATTGAAATATACATATAAAGTCATAAAACATTTTTATCAAGTATTGCTGAAGTCAGATGTTTGACAATCTTAGATAAACGCTTAGTAGACATTGAAAATGTATAATTTTGACAGATACTTCCTGTTCACATATTCTATTCTCTATGGTAGTGAGAACCCTAATATAGCCTGTACTTCTTCAGGCAATGATACACAGTACCTGTGGCAATAATTATGACACAATTATGTGAATTTCATTACATTGATTAACTTAGTAAGGAAACCATAATTGTGTTTTGAGAAAATATTTTATTGGGAATTTGGAGAGGACCCCCGAGTGATGTCATGATTCAAGATAGCTTAACAAAACTGTTATCAATCGATTCCCTGTTTAATGGATAGAAAATTGGTACCTCAATACTGTACATTGGTGTAAAATGTATAAAGTTATTAACACTTAAGCAAACCCACCCCCGTTCTTTTTGTGACGATAAGACTCGATATTGGTTAGTTTGAATGAATTATTTACCTTACGGCAATATATTTCAAGACCACATCCGTTCTAACAAAAAAGTACATTAAATAAGCTTTCAAATGACATAGGATGTGGCCGTGTGTACGTGGGGTGCATTTTACTCCTAAAATAAGGGTTTTTTGCAAATCGCCGCTCGTCTAATTG